>CM052720.1:1531066-1603427 GCA_028551405.1 Uromys caudimaculatus | reverse complement strand
GACAAAGGCCTTGCATGATTCAAGAAGGAATTGACAGGAAGGCTTCTCCAGATAAAGACTAGCTTTCACAGCATGGAATAAACTATGCAAGTACTAAAGGGAGTAGAACAACATTCCCTAGATGAATGTCCAAGAATCTCAAGAATAACCAGAATGGCAAGGGTGTGCAAAAGGTGCAGTAGTGATACATACCCTGGGGGCAACCAACAGCTGTCTAATTGGACTTAAACCATGTTCAATAAGAGCGAACTCAAGCCAGGTACTATAAAGCTCTGTATCCATAGCTGGTAAGGCTGTAGACCCTGGAAGAGAAACTAATCCTTAAACCAAAATAAATGCCAACTGCATTATATATACCATGACAATCACAATAAGTGAAGCTCTCACCCCTCATCAAAGAAACTTCTTTTTAGTTGAAGACAGTGACTTTAACAAAAAGCCGAAACTAGTCAAAATACGAAGAACAAGTGAGTATGGGGTGTGCATGTCGAGTTTTTACAACACATCCCCCATATCTAAGGCTAAGAAAAAATCATTAAATTAGCAGGAAGATTACAAAATGCAGAAGGCCAGGAGTCTGTTGTAATATAGTGCCTTCTATATATGATGGGGAAGCTGAACCTATAATATCTCATAAATGTAGTAACATAGATAATACCTGAAAAATGGCAACACAAATTTACCTGCCATTTCGAAAAGAAGAAATCTCACAAATAAATATCTATTTATACTCCTGCATAAAAAGCTATAGACAATTAGTGGTTTCTGGGAAAGGCTAAGTCAGTCTTTTTCAGGAACAACCCTTGATAGATTATCTAAAACCAAGAAGTCAGTCCTGAATACACACACACACACACACACACACACACACACATACACACTTATAATAATAACCTGTTGAGTTAATTTAGTAGTAGTACTGTGTGTGTGTGTGCGTGTGTGCGCGTGTCTGTGTGTGTGTGTATGTGTGTGTGCGCGTGTGTGCGTGTGTCTGTGTGTGTGTGTCTGGGTGTGTGTGTGTCAATAGTCTTCAGAGAAAAATCTTCCTGGTCAGTGCTAGCCCGATTCCTCTGGCAATCATTAAAGAATAAGATGCCATGAATTTGAGAAAAAGTTGAAAGGTGGCTTGAGAAAAACTGGAGAGAAAAGCTAGAAAATGATATAAACAGAACACCTGCACATAAAATTGTGGAAACTAAGTTAATTTTAAACTGTGTTTGTGACATGCAACTGGGTAAACCAGAAATGAAAAAATAGATATGTCACTTTTTTCTGTCATGTGGTACAACTACTGCTTGTGTTAATACCAGGTGTATAGGTCAAATACCAAAATAAACTATTTTTAATAAGTCATTTGAAAGCCATAAATGAATACATTTAAAACTCACCCAACCTTTACAATCCAACTAAGATTTTTCTAATTCCCTACTTACAGACAACAACAAACATTTCTAGATTTCTACCTTCATCCCCTGACAGAATTGCTTGGTAAAATTCCTAAAATCAGGCACTAATTTTTTCTAAGTGCAACAGAGTTTTTAAACAGAAGTTATTGGTGCCTGTACACTTTCCAATGAGAAAAGCATAGTATTTGGAGAAAGTTATGTACTCCCTTTCAAAAGATAATACATAAATGAAAGAGAACAAATGCCACATTACAAGTAAGAGTGCAGAAAGAGTTTTTCAGTGAGTGCCAGACATTGTAGCTAGCAACCCAAAGACAAAGAAACTGCTTCACTGGCCCTAAAGTATACAAGGTCTATAAACTACAACTCTCAGATAATCTACTGATTGTGGGTCAGTTTTCATGCTGTTCAATGCATTGAAACATGTCTGATAGTAGTACTATACATAAATTAAGTAATAAATGCCACAAGTCAAACATTAGCCATAATTTATGTTAAGTAAAATTAAATAAAATAGAATAAGCTCTGATAAATTATATTGAAAATACACCTGGGTTATATGAGGCAAACAGAATTAATAACACAACAGTTTAGCTCCAGTGCTGGATATATTTTAAGTTTCAAGGTGATGGCACCATGGCCCAGAAAGAACCACTTTGACAAATTAAGAACATTGACAATGACAACAGAAGATATATTTTAGGAATAACTGAGTACATGAAGATCATAACAGCATACAGTGTGATTGACCACAGCATTGGCTGGAGGCCAAGACTTAAACAAACCTGGCTCTGATTTACTGATGTTCTTTTTTTTTTTTTAAGCTCATTTTGGAAGATAACATTACCTCATGCTTTTGACATATATACTCTCTAGTCAAACTTTATTCAACCCCTACGTGGCTTGAACTAATTTAATCTTATTCTCAAAATTAGGGATTATTTTCTCTCTGAAACTGTTACTTAACACTTAAAATGACTGGCATTGTAATTTATGTGAATTTTCTTGATTTAAATAACATGAGTGTCCTGTTTGATGTTCCCAGGCAAAGGAGCAATCTTTTGCAGCCATAACTTTTCAGAACGGTTTCATCACAATGGTCTCTGGGTCTCCTACATAGTAGAACCCACCTGGGAAATTCATCAAAAATAGAGAGCCCTGAATCCCAATGTAGATCTACTAAGTCAGCTTCTCTAAATCTGGGGTCTGACAATACACTTTTATAATGAGTTCTCCAAGGAAAGTCAAGATTGACTTGTTCTCAAATCAATGACCTACTTGCCCACACTACATCTCAAGACTACCAAAAGGAGAACACTGCATTAGTGGAGGTTGAATTCAGGAGCTCTGCTGTTGACTGGCTTATAAATTCTATTGATCTAATTCCCTGATAGATTCCATCTCTGCTAGTTGTAAATCCTTTCAAAGGCCTGTGAAGACTTCACCAAAGCCTTTTCATAAGAAAATGTGGTAAAAATCTCAATAAAATACAATGCAATGACCCATGGCTAAGGACGAGGATTACAGGTGTTCCACCGAATAGCCATTTTCCAAGAAAAACAAATAACTGTATTTTAAAACAGATTGTACTGTAAAAAAAAAAAAAAATCCAGATTGTGAAAGTCCCTCCTTAGAACTATACACTGATTTTATTTTTTTCTGAAATAAAAATGATAATGACTTTTTTAAAAATAAGAAAGAAATCTTTCAGCTTTCTCTAAAGAAACATCATTTTTTCTTCCAGTTTGAAACAATAGTTTCCTATGACAACCATTCTTCAATCAGTTACCAATTTTAAAAACAACTGGCTCCGATATTAAATGGAATCTAATATCAGAAAAAATATTTGTTAATTGAGGGCATTGGCATTATGCAAATGCTATGTTTGGTTTTATAATAATCACGTGTAAGTGCTGTTTACGGTGGTAAAACCTGTCTACTCTAACTGGACAAACATTAACATACCAACAGTCAACATCCTGAAGAGGACCCAATTGTTCCTCTACTTTTCCTGAGAAAAGTTAATCACAGATGGATTATATAAATTCCAAGGATGATTCTAAAGTTCAAAACTATATAACTCAGTACTGAGATCAAAATCAGACATCCTCTGAAGCAGTGTTCAGTTTTGTGTGTCTTAAGTATAGATAAGTTGACACAAGGAGTCACAACACTTTAACAGGCTGGTTCCATGGCTAAACTACTAAATTCCAAGAGTATTGGGAATAGGAATTTAAAAAACTAAGTGTAATCCAAGAGGTTTATTGTGGTGGTGGTAGTGGTGGTGCTGGTGCTGGTGGTGTTGGTGGTTTTGGGTTTTGTGGGGGGTTTTTGTTTGGTTGGTTTTTGTTTTGGGGAAGTTGGGGGGGTGAAAAATTTGACCCAAATTGATAGTCTCATAGCAAATCCTGAATTTAAGTACTTGATAAAAACTGTATTGGCTTGGGGTATAAAGAAGTTAACTTTTAGCATGTATACACCTTCATCAGAGGAATGTTAACATACAGGAACAACACAATGGGGCAGTTGTGATTAAAGCACAAAACTAGTCATATGAATATCACATACTATCCTGAAGGGTCCGATCTTATCATATGAATCACTGAAAATGCAAAATCTTTTCTGAGAAAAATTAAGTGAGACGTTGACTGTCTCCCACTGATTCGGGGGCTTTTTAAACTATTTTATTAAGAAGAAACTCTCATAAAATTCCCCCATTTCAAGTATATATAACTCAGTGTTTTTATTTTAATTTGTTCAGGATGGCATTCCTCATCAATTTGAGAATACTTTTATTGTCTTCCAAAGAATCCACTAGTCATCACCCTCAACCCTTCCCTATTCTCACATACTGTACACTCTGTCACAGCAGTGACATATCCATTTTCTTACTGCATTTATTTGCCTGTACTGTACATTTACTTAAGATCCTATAATTGCACAAACTTTACTCACCATCACATTAATTCTCTCCACTTCCCCAAACTACTCGTGTCTCTGGTGATTGCCATTCTAGTCTCTATTTGAATATGTATCAGTCTTTGATATCATATATGAGTGAGATCATATGGCAGTGTCCCTCTATATCCAGCTTATTTCACTTAGCATAGAGCTATCCAAGTTTGTCCGTGATATTTAAAGATTAGTAAATGACCAATGAGACAGGGAAAGTGTTGTCATCTGGGAAAAATGCTAAAGATCGAGTCATAAGTAAAACAGAATTTTAGTACTACACTCACAGGGAACAGCATGCTAATAGGAACTAGAATAAAAAGGTAATATTGTCTCTCCAGGATCGTTGAGAAAGAACATAGCTGTGTCTACACTGTGGGTTAATTCCCAAGGGAACCACAGCTGACTTGCATATACTGAACGGTGAGATAACAAATTTGTTTTATTTTCAGCCACTACGTTGGTAGTAATTTGCTACATTAACAGGAAAAATAAACAAACTGAATATAAGAAACAAGGAAGTGGGAAGTTACCACATTCTTCTGTTTATCAAAGAAGAGAAAAGAACCATCACTGTTTCTCCATATTACCTCATCCCTTTATCTTTGCTGATGTATAAAATTATGTCACACATACTGGGAATACAAATACTGCTACAAACAGCACTGCTAAAATAGTTTTATGCCACCTCTATAACACCTCTAACATAGAATGAGTATCTACATAAATTTCATTACAAGGAGTCAATTTGCTGTTAAGCCAAAATAAAAAAGGCAGATGACTTCTCGTCAAAAGAAAAACTGACTTGTTCCAAATGCCCTTCTGCTTTCCCCTAGGCATTGAAGGACAATATTTGATGTTACTCAGCCTGTGTTTAGTTCTTCAGGTGTCTATTTTTCCAGAGAAAATTAAGAAACTGCATAATGAAAATTAAAGATTCTCTACATCTAAGGGCAAAATTTGATGTTAGTCAGCCTGTGTTTAGTTCTTCAGGTATCCTTCCAGAGAAAATTAAGAAACTGCATAGTGAAAATTGAAGATTCTCCACATAGAGATAACCCCCTGCTGTTCAAAAATTAAATGCAAATTTCTACAGGACAAAGCTGCAAATATCCTCTCTATCTACACAAAAATGAACCAACTTGCAATGTGATAATGTACTGTTATCAGTCTTACTATATTAGAAAGCAATCCAAACTGTAAAGACTATTCTAGCTTATTTGCAATTGTTCCTATCTGTGTTAAGAATGCATACTGCTACAAATTAGATTATAAACCTGTATTATGCACTAAAATAATAAGTTTATTTGTTCCTTCCATTTAAGAATAAATAAAGAAACACAACTCCCCATAATTTCATCAGAATGTTCTACATAAGCTCTTTTGAATGCTGCAATAATCAATATTAGAAAACAGTGGCACTAAACCTGTAGTTTGTAACCCCTCTGGGGGTCAAATGACCTGTTTGTAGAGGTCAGCTAAGACCATCCTGCATGTCAGATTATTTACATTATAATTCATAAAAGTAGCAAAATGACAGTTATGAAATAGTAATGAAAACCATTTTATGTTTGGGGTCATGACAACAGGAGGAACTGTGTTAAAGAGTTGCAGCATCAGGAAGGTTGGGAATGCAACTTTTTACTTTTAGAAGAAACTTTTTACTCTTTTCAGAATTTGTGCAAACATAAATGTGTCTCAATAGCATCAAAGAAAACACAGTAGGACAAGGCTTGAGGGACTTGGGAGGCACAAAACTAGACAGAAGTCAGGAAATATTTCACAGAAGAGGTGAAAGTCAACCTTTGGTTGTCATAACACATCTAGAAAGGAGAAGGCAAAAGAAGCAAGAGGCATAAAAACAAGTAGAATTTTGAAGATATAGTATGATTAAGAACAAAGAAACAGTTCCTATGACCCATGTCATAGTGCCTCAGATTAGATTAGAAGGCTATAAAAGGCTTTAATCAAGAATATGACTATGTGGTCAAGCCGTTCCTATAGAAGCAAATCACAGATCTGCCTTCCTTCCACTTGATCTAATGGAGAGAGGTGGGATGTCACTGCCTTTCTTCCTACACGACTCATCCTCTCAAACCACACTGCTCCTGTTGGCCAGCAGTTTGACAAAATGACAGTGGGTAACATATAAAGCAAACATTCCTTAGGGATTGCTGGCTCAAAATTGCCAAACACACCTGTAGGAACTTGATGTGGACTAAACATCATGATGTGGAAACCATTAACCTGTAGATTTATGGGCAAAGCAGACATTCTGAAAGGTTTTAGTGACAGAATGTGACCAATAAATTACAAAGGTCTCCACTGACACAAAGCTATCTGAAAGCTAATAAGCAACACTGTATTTCAGCCACAATGTAACAAAGTCCTATTGCACAGCATAGCAGCAGCTTCTAGGACTGTTGAGCTGCAGTCCGAAGCTGCCCTCATCACTACATCAGAAGACATTACTGGTGATTTGGCCAAGAGCCATGGGGATGATTTTTACCTCTTGATTTTCCCTTTACCAGCTCAGTGCTTCCTATTTTAGACTTTTTACTTTGCAGTTAAAAGTTGACAAATTTATAAAATTGTTTTAGTTATCAGTACATGTACAAGCAAATGAACTTCTGTCTGCATTTTTCTATGCTTTATTTTTTTAATGTAGTTTCCTTCATGAACTGTTGGCTTTGTTTATACAATCTGAGGGTGGTTATAAATACTGTAAGTATTGTAATGTTATGAATGCAGTTTATTTTAAAGCTGTTTATTATATCATTCCTGATAACGCCATGTGAGTGTTTTTAATAAAATTTATATTTATTTAATGCAAAAAAAAGGAATGCTTCACAGTGGAAACTAGCTCACAGGCCACTTTGAATGATGCACCTACACCAAAACCCATCAGTATTATGTCTAAGCAAGATACAGCTTTTTGCTTTTAAAAAATGAAGAAAGAAGGTAGAGGAAGTGTTAACCAAAAGGAAGTATGCATGAAGAAGCTACATGGGAACCCATAATCACACAACCCATGTCAAAAATATAATTACTGGGAATACTAGAACACATATGATTTGAAAGAATAAGGGGTGATATTGGGAAGTAGAGGGGCAGAAAGGGTGGGAGAGAGGAAGTAACCAAAAGTAAGGTTATATGAAAAAAAGTCTTATGAAATCTCATTAGTTTGTAAGCTAAATTATATTAAAATATATAATTTTAAAGGAAGTTAAAACAGAGGTACTCACATATATGAACAATGCTCCTTCTAGATGGCAAAGATTATTAAATAAAAATTCTCAGTGCCAGGCAGATGCTACCCCTCCACCAATCAGCAAGGCCACAGAGGCTGACAAAACAATACAGGTTATTCTATTTCTCTCAGTTGCTCCCATAACTAGATGGTAAGACCTTGTTGCTAAAACCACCATATATGTTGGTTGCAGGACACAGAGAAATCAGTCTTAACCTGGCCAGAAAATGCTCCTTGCTAGTTAGCTTTTGTAGTGCTGGAAGGTGCTATGAAAGCTGCTAAAAAAGAAATGGCATCAGTGATCTTACCCAGTTCTGAACTTCCAGGCAAGATGTGCTCACTGCTGTGATGATGACAAGTCTTTTCATGGATTTAGAAATAGGCCTTTTAATTGGATGTGAAGGCTGCTCTACTGGAAGAATTTCATGCCTGATGATGTAAACAAGGTCAAAACTCACAGATAAGGAAGACACATGCCCAAGGAAAGAGAGAACCTGTTGATGTTGTTTTACTTCATAGTAATGTTGTCAATCTACAGTCTCAGTATTTATGTTTATAGACATAGATTTATGCTATTCTCAACATTTGTCAGAGAAGTTACACATAATACCCAGTAATGGCTAACACAGCATCTTGTAATTATTCAAAGTGATGAAAAGAAACAACAGTGAGTGAGCAGCCACAGAGGGACCATATGTCCAACGTCTCAGGAAACATGGCAGAAAGAGGGTGTGGCAAGAATGTAAGAGCCAGAAGATTAGGAACAGTGATGTGGAATGCTGTCTTCTGGACATCTCATAGCTGTTGCACACATGAATTCATAGCAGCTGTGGTCACCTACACAAAAACTGAACATGAAGCCAGTTAAAATTCCAGCATTGGAGTAGGGTGCTATTGATGGCTGCTGGGGAAAAGATTATCACATTTTTATGGTGAGACGTGCTGATCTACATGCTAGTGGATGACCCCACAACCTTGCACATATAGGTAGCACTAACTCAATAAGCTACAAAAATAATATATAGGACATAAAATTGGGAGGAGGATGTGTTGACAAAGATCCAGTGGGAGTTGGAGGGAGGGAATGAGGGTAAAAATGATCAAGATATATTGTATAGGCTTATGAAATTTTCAAAGGTCAAATTTTAAAATATAAAATTTGTAATGGATAAATTCTAAAATAGTCTTTCTCTTTGACTAGAACTATACTGTTTATATACTAACAGAGATTAGGAAAGTGTCCAACATAATTAGATTTCATTAAGAAACATAGTATATATATTTGCACCCTCTAAATGAAAGCCTAAATAATTTCTTCCAGATCCACAGAAATTGTAACGTATGGTTATTAGCTTTTTTTCTCTTTAGACTGAGTCTCACATGTTTTAAAATTACAACATTCAAAAGTTCAATTTAGGTAATCATCACAAATGCCAACTACTTTTCACAGGACCATTGAAACCTGCCAAATTGGTCTAGAAATTATACATGGATAGTTTCTATTACATGTGAGCTGACAGCTCCTGCTTCTGGTCAATAAGAATCCTATACCTGCAAATAAAGAAAAAGTATGCTGGTATCCTTAATCCCTTACCCTTAGTCCCTAAATAGCAGCCAAGAAGAAATTAAGAGACTAAGGAATCTATATATTTTCCATCATTATGATTTTTGCTTTGATGGGAAAAATGATGTTTTAAAAGTTTGTAGTTTTCTAAATAACAATAGAGTCATAAAATTTTATGGTCATAAACACAAAGGAATTTTTAAAGGACATATTGTTTAGCTGATACCAGTCATATTCTTACTTCAAATCAATAAATCTCTGACATCCTAAACTGAAAGATATTGTGTATTCAAAAAATGAGCATAGTAATAAGCATTTTGAGTATAATAAATGAGCCTCTTTGGGAGATGCTACCTTCTTGCTAAAGAGGACATATCCCAGAACTGTAAGCGCTAATAAAAGGTGCAACTAGGATTTGCTGTGAACATTTAGACAGACACAGATATAGAGGATGAGAAGCATCTCTGATGGAGCTGTGTAACGCTAATGTTTAAAGAGGCTGAGTCAATAGCAAGAGCTTCAGCTACATCAGAGACTCTCAACAGGTTGGGGGTCCACTGCAGGAAGCTGGCAGACATAGGCCAGCAGTTTTCATATGTTAGCATTCTTGCACTGATCCTTTAAGAATCTATGTGCCAAGGCATGAAAGAATGATACCTAGAGCGCTAAATTAAGGAACTGAGTATCATTATCAACAATGTCTAACAAACCAGCTAGAAAGACATATCTCAGTTTCTTACAAGCATGTTTTGATGGGATCAGCAGTGGTAATATTATTTCATTAATGTTAAGACTTCCAGGAATTTTCTATGAGAATATCAGATGTTCTATCTGAAGAAGTTAAATACACACACACACACACACACACATACACACACACACACACGCACACACATATATGTACAGTATATAAGTAATACACCATATATTTTATATTTTCAACATGTTTTTTACATTGTATATGTTTACGTGTGAGGAAAATATAAAGTAATATAATGTGTATACATAGCAATAATAATAGTATCTAATTAAATGGCAGAAATCTCTATATTAACATGTTCTAATGAAGCAGAAAATTTTTCGTGGGAGCATTTAATTTTCCACAGAAGAATTTTTACAAAGTAATGTTGGAGTATGTATTTGGTTTTTTGCTTTTCAAAGTAATTTACTTTCAAGTCTAAAAGTGGTATTTCATAATTTTGAATTAAAGTATTATAGAAAGATTAGTAGTTTTTATTTCACTGTAAAATACTTTTTCTATCCTATTAATGGTTCCTCACCATTGTTTTCAGGGTGGAGACACAGGTTTCCATGTCATCCAAAGAGCCATTTAATGAAACATGGTGCTCTTTGTAAATTAACCTTCTAGATCAAATATAAAATACATAGGAATATTTAAAGAAATAATGTTTTGAAATATTAAAGCCATACATTTTAATGCAGCTATAACTCCTAATTCAATAAAATGACAGGATCATGAACATTCACACATGCACGTAATAATGATACAGAGGAGAGTAATGCAGAAAGACGGTAAGACTGAGGAGAGCCTGAACCACACAGTAAGTACAGGGAATCCTGGAATATAGAATCAGATTCTACCTCAAAAGGAAAAAGAAGTTAGAAACATCCGATTGAACTTTCATAAATGATTAGCAGGAATAGCAGTGAAAAAATTAATCCATGTGAGCAAAGTGAGCACAAACTATTGTGACAAACAGCCAGGCAGTGGTGGCGCACGCCTTTAATCCCAGCACTTGGGAGGCAGAGGCAGGCGGATTTCTGAGTTCGAGGCCAGCCTGGTCTACAGAGTGAGTTCCAGGACAGCCAGGGCTACACAGAGAAACCCTGTCTCGAAAAACCAAAAAAAAAAAAAAAAAATACACATCAAAGGTAACAAGCTTTGTTTGTAATCAGTAAGTGACCTTAAGAGGTGTTAATTGATTACCATATGCATCATCAAATGTAGAATGCTCTATACAATTACCTAGCTTATGATAATAATGTTTGATATGTAAATTGCATACAAGGAAACAGAATTTTCTCAAAATCTCTAATATAAATATAAATCTCCTGATTGTTACATATTTGCAGATTAATAAGAATACCAGTTTTACTGAAATTATGAACATTTCCTAAGCATAAGACAACATGCAAAAGGCTACATTTTTCCCTTTAGATCATTTTGTAATCAGTTCAACAACTTGAATGCCACATTCTGTCATAGTTTACTTCAACCAGGAAACTAATATTTCTGTTTGAAGAATGATCAAAAATTTTGGAATTCACCTCATCTCTGACCTTACTCTATATCATTGTTTGTCTGCATATATTTTAAACCAAGAAAGAAATTTACTTTTTCTTTCTCAATGAAAAAATATTGGGGGTACAGTGGTTTGAAAAAGACTGACCCTCATAGGCCCATAAGAAGTAGCACTATTAGGAAGTGTGGCCATTTTAGAATGAGACCTTGTTTGAAGAAATGTGTCATCTCATTGTTGGGGTGGGCTTTGAGGTCTTATATGCTCAAGTTATGCCCAGTAAGGCTCACAGTCTCCTCCTGCTGACTGTGGTTCAAGATGTAGAACTCCAAGCTCTTTCTCCAGTATCATGTCTGCCTGCACACTGCCTTGTATCCTGCCATGACTAAACTTCTGAACTGTAAGCCATCCCCAATTAAATATTTTCCTTTTTAAGAGTTGTCATGTAATGGTGTCTCTTCATAGCAATAAAACCATAACTAAGACAAGGGTCTGGAGAAAAGGCTCACAAACATCTGTAACTCCATTTCCTAAGGAACAGATCCCTCTTCTAAGCTCCTCAGGCACCAGGCATGTACATGGTACCTGTCCAGGCAAAACACTTATACACATAAAATAAAACTAAAAAAAAAAAAAAAAAAAAAAACATATGTGTACAAATAAAACATTTAAAAACATAAATGATTGTAAGTAAAAAGTTGTACCTGGCGGTTCAAAAGCACAGGTTTCATTAAATCCAGAAATGCAGAAATTAATTCACATTTCATAACAATATTTTTTACAAACTTATATAAATGCCCTTAAACACATGTATCAAGAACACATTTTTTTTTAAGATTTATTCATTTTATTTATATGAGTACACTGTTACTGTCTTCAGTCACACCAGAAGAGGGCATCAGATCACATTACAGATGGTTGTGAGTCACCATGTGGTTGCTGGGAATTGAACTCAGGAACACTGGAAGAGCAGTCGGTGCTCTTAACCACTGAGCCATCTCTCCAGCCCACAAGAACACATTTCAAACTCAACTAATTTTATTCAACAGAACTTATGATTCATTTTCTAGGTTCTACATATTGTTTTACAACTGTAAAAGACAATGTTTATTTCATAAAATTACTTGATATTTGACAAAATTTTGAACTTTCTTTTCCAGAATTTTATTTTAAAGACTATAACTACCAAGACTTTGTTTCTGTACTATCCACTCCTTAACTCTAAGTAGCTTCCTTAACAAATAAGATTTAACCTAAATAACAGTGGGTGTAAATTATCAAAAAGTAATCATTTAGACTCATATTTAAAATGTATCAGCAGCTATTTCAACATTCTATTATAGTATGCCTGATTCCTAGAATGTCACAATATCCTTTCTTGTTATTTTAATGGCATGTGTAATAAAAGAAATTTTAATTTAGCAAGGCTTGCTTTTGCTATATTCTCATGTTCATGTTTCTTTTCTGTCCAAAACTACACCAATTCCTATAACATCCCAGCAGCTTATAGATCCAAGACCACAAGACTGGCCGTCCTTTAGAAACAGCTCACATTCAAAACCAAGTTCCTTAATCAAACATGCATGGTATTGACCCTTTTGAAATAATGTGAACATTTACTGGGGGCCTGGTCTGGGTTGGGCCCAGCATCAACTTCCCCTCCAGCATGTCTTTCTAATGAGCAAAACAGGTTTATCTGCAAAGCTGAGATAATGTGCTAATATGTCCTACTGGGATAATGGATTACTTTTCACAGTACTATATTGCATGTTAATGGGAACTATCTGGAAACAGTGCCTTAAACTGCAGGAATTATTGCAACAGTTGAAATTTCAGGCATTAGGACAACCCTATTTTTAAAGGTCATTTCAAAACCATGATGTGGAATTCCTTCATTTACATATCTGTAATTTGGGCCAAAAGTGTTTCTTAATCTCCTTAAAAACATATATCTAGTCCCTCAATAATAAATTTAAGTTCTGTATTAATTTCATGCTCACCTTCTGACTTTTTTATCTCAATTCAAAATAAGGTGTGAGCAGACCTGCTGGTGAAGATATAGCTTCTGATGGCAGCTACCATCAGAGGCATACCAGTACATGACACAAGCATAGAAAACAAGGCACCCAACAAGTAACAAACAGTACTTGTTTTGCTTCCTTCCCCACTGTAAAATTTTTGGAATATTTAAGAAGGAATGTATGATCAATGTGAAACCACTTTTATGGTTTCTAAGTTAAATTATCTGTTTTGGTGAAGTAATATATCACTGAACAAAATTTTTGAAAATTTACCTTACTCTCAGTTTATAGATTTCTCCCAAATATCTACATTTCATTACAATTAACATAAGCATAAATATAGCATAAGTATAATTATTATATAGCACAGTAGAACATAAGAGTGTTACATTAATCTTTCTTGGCCTGTGGCATTCTTGAAACAGTGATATGGGAACAATTTGAGAGAACAGGGAGGCAGTTAGAAAACAAAGATGTTTTTAAATGGTTTCCTACTACCAACTCCACACTTAAGAAGAATTTCCTTTCTACTGTTCTGGACACCTAATAGATATTATCTTTAATTGTGGGGTTTTTCTTGGAAAGAAAGATCAACATATATAATGTACTACTAAAAGTCATTACAAATGAGTAGGAAAAAATACTCTACCATATGCTACATATTTTCATTTTGTATTTTTATTTTTGATGCATAAAACAAAACAAAATTAGCAAAACAAAATAAATTAAATCACTTTGTCATAAGCAATCTCTGCTTTCTTCAGTAGCCTATTCTGTCAGGCTGCATCCAATGTGCCTGCCTTGGCCAGAAAGCACAGACTCACCAAAATAATAAAGTATCAAAACTTTTCTGAAGTATAGCACCATAAAACTTATTTCAAACATCAGATAAAATTCAGCAATTCATGGTAAAGAGTAGTAAAGAAATAGTATTACTAATGTGAGCATACTTGCTACATATGAAAATCTTTTTTTTTCACTTAATACTAAATGCATTATTTCTTTTTTTTTTTTGAAAATCTTGAGTACTTGTTACATTGATATAATTAACATCTACTCTCAGTCTATCTCAAGAATCTACCAAATTTAACATAATCATAAGTCTTTCTTAGCTAACCACCAAGATGACTGACTGTTCATGGGATCCTTCCATATCCTGCCTCAGAAGAATTTTTGCCTAGCTAACACACATACACACACACACACACACACACACACACACACACACACAACCTAATTTGTAGTTTCTCCATAGAAAAGTTTATTCAAACCTCTCTTTAATAAGACAAACAAAGCAGAATTCAGTGTAAACTACTAGTTGGATTAGATAGTCCAAAGGTTTTGTTTTAAGAATTTTAAATATTCACTGTAGTGTCCAATCCTTCTACAATAACTAGTTAATCTCTTATGTTGAAATCAGAGCATTTAACTAGAAGGCATAAAACAGCCACAGTCCTGTCCCTGCTGTGAAGGTTTAGCATGTTTGACCACATCCATGTGACAACTAGAAGAGGAACAATGGAGGTTTTCACTGGTGTCTCATGAATTTATATTGAATTTCTCAGAATGCTTTATAATGCTCCAACTCATAAATCATTGTTCATTCTACTATTATTAGAAGCTATAATTGTAAACGTAGAGCATGGCATTCTGGGTTATAAATTGTGAATACTTTCTTTGTCTAGAGAGAAAGTGAAAGTAATAAGCCTGTTTTCTTCCAAATCAGATGCTTTAAGTATGCATCCATTTGTGCTGCCATGGGAGGGTGGAGGGAGCCTAAGTACAAGGAAAGGTAAAGGAAATCGGAGTAAAATAATCAATAGAAAGATAGATCATCTGGCCTTGTCTATGGGAAGATAATGAAATCCTCTTCTGCATAAGTCCACCCTCTGGTTTGCGTACTCTAGATCATGCAATGGTTTTTATGTTTGGCATTTCTTGATTGGCACTTTTTATATGTCATGTTTTATTTAATGAATGAAAATCCTCAGAATTTGTCGGAATTTAAGGAAATGTTTTATATGAAATTTAAAATGTATGTGTGTATATGGTTTGTAATAAAAGGTGTGTGTGTAGGTGTGTGTGTGTGTGTGTGTGTGTGTGTGTGTGTGTGTGTGTGTGCAGATTTGTACAACCATGCATAGAAACAGAGGACAGAGAAGATGAGGCTTGTCACAGGATATTTCAATGAACCCAGAGCTAGGCTGGCAGCTAGGAAGCCTCAGAAATCTCCCCCTCCAACCGCACAGGAGGTTGCAGGCACATGCATGACCATGCCTAGCACTGTACTTGGGTTCTGGATATTTGAACTCATGTCCTCATGCTTGAGTAGCAAGTGCTCATACCTCCTGAGCCATATGCCCAGCCCCACATGTACATTTTTGAAGAAGCAAGTCAGTAAAGCAAGATGATAAAATTAACTTAATAAATTGTAACACATATGTGATAAAGGGGCTTAAACAATCAAAGAACGGAACTGTGGCACCTGGAATGAATCTACAACATTTAAACAATACTAGGAATTAATTCTAGCATATATTTTAAGACAATAGTATAGAGTTACATTGTTATACTATAGTGATTTGAAAAGTGTCAACAAATGATACATTGAGATGCATCACAACTAATGAGACAGAAAACTTTTCCACATTAAACTAAGTTAACTATCAGTTAAAGTGTACTTCTGATAGTTCAAATACATTTTTGGCCATGTAATCTTAAATGGTTTCACATTTCTCTAAACCATAATAAGAGCTTAACATGAATATTTAAGCAGCTTTGCCTTGATTTAAATATATTTGCTGAGGATATGCTGGCAGCAACCCAGAATGTAGTTTAATACCCTCAAAGCAGGCAATTCCAAACTCATTTAAGAAAGCAGATAATATGGGCTGGCAGCATTAAAGCAAATAAAGTCAATTAATTTTTTTCTTAATTTGTTTCTTCTAGCTAGGAATTGTCAGGGATGGATAAATATGAAGATGAATATTTTTTTACGAAAGGAAATTACTGGGTCGAGAACAAAAGCACAATGTAGGGGTTGGGGGGATGAGTGGCCAATATAAAGTACTCTTTCTTATTCTACTCGTAATAGCAGCTTACTGCTAAATAATAACATTACCTTTTGGAGGTCACTGCAATGGAGGAAGTGATATCCATTCTGAACGTGAACATGTAGAATGGACACCATCCACAAGCAATCTTTTAGCACACACACATTACAGACACTGCATGTTTAGAGTAACCAAGAGAGACAAGCTTATCATCAAAACAAAACTGCAATGCTTTTATGATGATTAGTTGCAAGGCTAGAATGTTGATACTTGTGAAGTGGAGACTTAGAGGGAGCTGATGCATCTGTGGATTACATTTAAATAGCTCAGTCAGTGTTTTACCAACCTTCCTCAAACCATTTGGGTTTACACTGCAACTATTGCTTTTTATTCCTTAAAATGGGAAAGGAATAAAAAAGCATCTTAACTTGCTCTCAAGTAAAAACCAGAGTTTGCATTATTTAGGATTTGCTTGAAGCCACCTCGATTTTGGATGCTTAAAACTACCTTTAGAGTAGGGCAAACATCTTTCATACCATCATTACCACCTTTCTAGGGAAATAATACAGTTTCAAGTCATTTTGGAGGAACTAAAAGGGAACTGTCTTATTTGATACTTGAGAGCACTAGTTCTCAATCCTGGCTACATGATAGGAAACTGAGAAAAGGGAAAATTCTACACGAGCTGAGACCCAGATCAATTAAGTGGTCTTCAAGTACAAATTCAGGCATTACTAAAGATTAAAGTCTCTTGTAATTCTGGTGAGTGGCCCACCTTAATAAAGATTGCTTTAAAGGTAAGATTTTCATGAAATACTATTAAGGCTTTGACTGTTGCCAAATGAACAATTATAGGTTTTTTGACTACAAAAAAATCATGATAAAATATTTAGAAATGTAATAGACCTTTTATGACATTAACCTTGCAAAATCTACAACATACACAAACTCACATAAATAGGCATTTAGCACATAATCTCAAAACTCTTTTCTATGACTTTTTCCACTTTATGTTAGAAAATATATGGTATGAGTGAATACAAAATCATTCTATAGGATCAGACAAATTATTTCAAATTTCATAATCATAATCAGTAAAACCTCTCCTTCCTACTCAAGTAAACAGGTCTCTCAGCATCAGAATACCTGATGGGAGACACTCATCAGATTTTCTCTTAAACTAACTGTGATACAGGCTTTGTCAAAGATTCAAATCCCACAACTGGTCCTTCAGTGGAACATGCCAGCTGCCTTTTTATTGATACTTAGGGAAATCTTGTCAAATAAGTAGCCTTGCTCCAATAAAAGCCTTACTGACTTACAGGTTACTATTATTTCCCTCACTGCTAAGACCATGTCCATTCTGTTGGTACAGTACTTATGCAAGGCCATCATACTCATCTAAGAATGAATCTTCATTTATGGTTATGACGTTGTTCAGGTTCAAAACATGGCATTTACTTTTATCAAACTGTTGAAGCAGAAAAGTACCTCTAAGCTGCTCTTCTTCCTCAATGGAGATCATAAAACCTAAAAGAGATTGCTTTCCCGTGAAGCATGTTCTATAAGAAGAGTCTACTCTGAGTCCAGAGAAAAGAAACATCCTTATTTCTGAAGTAATGACACAGAGAAGAATGCAAGTAAACAGTCTTCCTAACTTTTCCCTCTATTAACCTTTGCTCATATCATTTTGTTTGATTATACTTTTTTATGACTACCCAACTCTTTATCAAAATTCAACATGAAAACAGAAATTTTCACATTTGTTTCTTCTTTTTAAAGGTTTATATATCATAAAACTAGCATTAAATAAGCTTTGATGATTTTTTTCTCTTGCTTTCTTATTAGACAACAAATACCCAATATAAATAAATGGCTTAAAGGATAGAAGATTCATGCTACCCTTTGGCTTAAGGTATTTCTCTAGGATGGTAGGCATGTGGGGGCAGAACATCTGCCTTCACAAGAAACAGACAGCAGGGAGTTAGTAGAAGAACAAGAAACAAGTTTAGTGAGAATTTTGCTTTCTTTGAAAAGCACAGGAAAATTATGGTATAATACGTTTTCATTTTAAACCCAGGAGTGGGATATGGGGATATTGTTCACAGCAGCTGATTATGATTTGCCTTGGGCTTTAGCCGAGGCATGATTTTGACAGTTACAGATAGTTTCTGCAAGTGTGTAGCTTTTGGAATTCTGGGGATTCCAGAGAATATATAAATGCTAGGGTCCTAAGAGACAGCGTTACTATGACTGGTTGGCCAGTTGGTAGTAGGGTGCTGTTGTTTGTGGTGTGTTATGGTTTGTCAAGTTATGTATAAGTAGACGAAAGAAGAAATTAGATATCCTGACAGCGAAGATCAAACTTGCCCCAAGGAACTTGTTGCTCCTAATCACCAGGAAGTAGGCTAATGATGATGCTCCCTTTCCCTTCCTTTTTTCTCTCCTAGCTAGTGTTAGGGGATGCGTATGGTGGAAGGAGAGGGGTGGAGAAGGGTGAAAGAAAAAAGAACCCGCAAAGCAGCCAAAAGTCCAGTCATACCTGGAAGGTAGAACCTCCCAGCATGACCACATACCTCTAAAGTTGCACCACCTTCATAAGTAGTGCCACCAATTAGGAACCAAACCTTAAAACCCTGAGTGTGGAGAGGACATTTTAGACCCAAATCACGGCATTTCACAGGTTTATGTCCATCTCACAATGCAAAATTCAGTTAGTTCATTTCTAAAAATCCCTAAACTCTTAAAAATCCCAGTATCTTTCAGCAGTTCAAGTAAAAGTCTCTTCTGAAATCCAAAGAAAATCATGTGGTTAGAATGAGACTATAAAGTCAACATCAAAATGACTTACTTTTAACGTACCATGTCACAGAGTAAGAACTCCCATTCCAAAAAGAAAACATAACCAGTAAGAAAGCAAGCCTGAAACCAAACAGGGGTAGCACTAAATCCTGTACCTCCATTCCCAGTATTTAGGAGAAATGGTGTTATAATGTGAGCTCCAAAGGTCAGCAGTCCCATCCCTCCAGTCTTACTAGCTGGAGCCTATAAATCTTTGTAGTGGATGTACTCACTTCCACTACAGATGGGCCTTATTCCATACACCTGTAACTCCTTCGGGTTTCTGCAACTGAGTATTCACCCTAAGAGTTTCATGAACTTCATTTTCAGTGGCTGCCTATAGGAACTCTGACACTCTCATGTACTGCCTGACCTTTCAAGCTTTTCTCTTTGAAATACCATTGGAAGCACCAGGGACCCCATAACTCTCTGCTTTAGGGATGCCTTTATATCCAGCAATATCTGCATTATATCTAGGTTTGCTGGCAGGTCAATCAATAGCTAAGACCCATAGACTCTTTGGCCTCTAAGTCCCTAGGTGGCTAAAAGAGATCCACAAAAACAACTTTTAGGCAGATCTATGTTATCAGGGTACCACAGATGCATGTTCTATTCTTAAAGGAAAATCTTTTAAGTGATCTTAGTCTTTCATACTCCTGCTGTTTTGATTGGTGCAGTTTGATCAATTCCTGGGGTGCTCTAAAAGTATCCTTCCTGCTGTTTCAATTAAAGGTCTGTGGCATGATTTTAAAGGTCTAATCACTTCATGCCTTTCTTAATCCAACTTTACACAGACCTTTTTTTTCTTTTTTCTTTTTTTTTTTTTTTTTTGCCTTAACTACAAGTTTTTTACAGTCTGTTCTACCTTTTATATCTACTTATCACTACAATCCTTGCTAAAAGCAGTCAATTACAACCATGCCACTGTCTGAATCCTAAACTGCCATCAAAATTTCTGCCCACCAGGTTAATTTGTCTATCAAAATTAAACTCAGCCTCCCTTGAATCATCTGTAAATGGATTAAACATAGCAAATTCCTTGGCAGCATATAACAAAAATATCCTGTGGCCAAGTTCCCAATATTTTCTCATTTCCACCAGAAATTCAAGGAGCAACCTAACATTCCATTCAACTTCCACCTTCTTCCTGTGATCCCAACAGAAGTATCCATTGAGCTGTGCTTATGACGTTTACACTTCTTTGCCAAATTCCCCTCATAAAACAGTTGTAAAGGCTTAAGAACTACATTATTACATTAACAGACAGCAAGAACACCAATTCTCTGATATAAATTTATTTAGTTGTTCAGTTATTTTATTGTTATGGCAAAACACTCGACAGAAACAATTTGTAGGGAGGGGTTATTTGCTTTGGTTCATGTCATTGGAGGTTCTAATCTCTGAGTCCACAGATTATGGGACTCCCATTGGGCAGACAATCATTATGGCAAGAACACAGAAAAGAAGCTGCATATTTCATGGTAGCCAAAAATAAGACGGAGAAAAAGTCTGGGAATCCGCTATAAAAACCACACTGCCAGGAGTCTGCTTCCTCCAGTGAGACTCTACCATTTAAAATTTCTACCTCCCCAAATAACACAATACATGGGACCTTCCGGATATTTTTCATATTCAAACCTTAACACTTTTCATAATATTTGCTTTTGTTACAGGTCTCTCAGTCAAGAAGCTATTGTTGCACAGAAAAAGCTATCATTTCTGCTTGCTAACATATTGTTAAGTCTTAAATTGTTAAATGCCAAGGCATTTTGAAACATAAGTTATGTTCTATGATGATTTCAATTACAAAGCAATAAATTTGTTTTAAAATTAGTTTCATTTTATTAAAGTTATTTGATTTTATTATTATACACTGAAAACTTGTGTAAAGGGAACACCATTTTGAGGACATATTTACAAACTTCATAGGTCTTTCAAAAACAATTCCTTCCAGGTCACCCAGGTTCTGATCCTCCCGTGACATTTCCACTGTGATAGGAAAACAGTGACTCTGAAAGCTGCTTTCCTTGAAGGATATATTGGCAAGAAAAAAGCTGAAGTACACATCATGTATCTGTAGTGCATGCATAAAGTCCTGTCTACAGTCAGGGTATGATAGTCAAAAGCAAAGAGAAAAGATGACCAAAGTGACTGCTAAAACAATGGAGGGGGTCTCCATACATTTTCCCCCAATATCTAATGAAACCATACGTATAGACTGTTTGTAAAATTGTTTTGACATTTAATCCAGTTGGCCTTCAAGGTTCAGAATTTTTAAGGGCAATTTTGAAAATATATGGTTCATTTGAATGAAGCTATTCTTTTCAGAAAGAAGATGATAAAAGTAATTTATCAATCTGCTTTACTTTCTCAGCGTTTGTTCAGAAATCTGACTTATGAGGATGAGCCTGAGTACCTGACATGCTAAGCTCTATCAGAAGATGACTAATTTATGCTACTAAGATCATAAGATTAATATTATATGTAAGAGGCGTATTACCACTGGAGAATAGAATTCAGAAACCTTGTTGAAACCAAAAACACTTTATGATTCATTTTAGGTATTAAATTGGTTCTTTGTATTTAAGCATAAGTATGAACTGTATAAATAAAGATGGAGATTCCACAAAGTCCTATAATCCGCACTCAGTCACACTTTTGATAACATGTTTTTAAATTCACAAAATATATCCTTCAATTTAATTTAGTTCCACAAAAAGTCTATTCAGCTAGCTTCAGCAGAGCTCTGAACTATGTACCAGAGTGAGGAATTTTACAACAGGATTATCAAAGATAGATATGTCAACTCATCAAAACCAATAAGAATGTGTTAGTGGTAAGTGTGCAGAGGAACAGAAAAAGAAAATAGTATTTAAGCTCTCTCCTGAAGTTTTGGCAACGCTATCATGTACACAGATGCCAGAATGAATAAAACATAGAAGTAGCTGGGAGTAAGATGAGCCTCTGAGATGACAATAACACTACATATACAGTGCTATTGTAGCACTGCATTCCCATACACTTCTTAGTAGGTCCTTAAAATGCCCACTAATATAAACAAAGCCCGTACATGGACCACAGTCAACAAAATCAGATAGAAACAATTTCTAAGTGTGTTGGTAAGAGGAAACATCTTTTGGGCCACACAGAGACTAAGTGCGTGGAAGATAGGAAATGTGGCTATGATCCAATTCCTGTTAAAGTTGTAAGAATTTGCATTAGAGTTAGTCAGGCAGCACTAATTTGAGGCTATAATCCATGTCAATAAAATTTGTTGGCCCATTGCAAAAAAAATGGCACAGGAGAATACACTGGGCCATGGAAAGATGAAAGAAATTGGTAAAGGATCAAAGGGATAATAGATTCTAAAGTGGATGCATGTGGTTTGAAGTGACTGTCCCTAGGGTACAAGCTGAGCATTTAAGCAGATAAACCAGAAGGAATAAGATGTAGAGGGCATATGAGAAGGACAGAAAGTCTCTGGGGGAAGGAAATAAATGAGATGTTCTTTATGAGAGTAAGATGCAGTGTTCACAGAAACTAGAGTCAGACATCTTAGACATGGAATATGTGCAACTTTGAAGAGTACAGTCAGAATGATGGAAAGCTCAGAGTGGCTGAGACCAAGTGAGTCCAAAGGGAATTTGGGGGAAAAAACAGTGAGAACCAAAAGATACAAGTGCTGCATCTCCAAATACAATGGCAGACACTGCCACTGAAGCAATTCTGTTACTAGAAAGAGAGGTGTCAGTTAGTAGAGAGTCTCTCAGCTGCAAGACTCTCAGGAAACTGATCAAGAAACAGCCTCACATGAACAGGAACTGCAAGGCTGTAGCCACATCTTGGGTAATATAAGAAAGCAGAAGAAGAACAGTGGATAAAGGATCTTGCCACGAAGCCTAAAATTTTGACTTTAATACAAGAGTCCACATGGTAGAAAGAGAGGTCCAGATCTTGTAAGTTGTCCTCTGATTAGATATACAGGACATGTCCACCCATGGCCTGCCCACCCAAAGTAAATAGATAAATGTAATTTTAAGAGGAAAGACAGAAAAAAATATCCAAGAAAAGTTCAATTTAATGAGCTTGTCCCCAATTTAATGAGACAATCATGTAGTATAAAGAGGGGACACATGGGCTAGAGCAGCTCTGTGGGTCTGGAGGCCAGAGATGGCAGAACATGAGAAAACAAGGCGATATGGTATGAAAACAGCAGCTTCACATTAAGGCACAGACTAATGCCCATAGTTCAGTAGAGAAACAGAACTGAGTAGATCGAAAGACCTTAATGGAGAAGCTTTTAGTAGCATGCACCCTGCAGGGAAGGTAAACATCTGGTCTTTTATACTAATAATGTGCAGATATTAAATAAGTGCAAAGAACAACTACACCATATTGTAAATAACACCTAATGAGTAAATATTATGGTCTTATAACTAAATGTAATCAATATGAACTTTCCATCTAAATTAAAAGTACTTTTGTGAATCTGGATCATTATAGCACTTAAAAGAAAATTAAACTCCAATAGTCACCAAAGGATGTTACCAAAAAAAGAATGTTTTCTGTGTTGATTAAAAATCCTTTATATATTTATCAAGCCATATCTTTTTTAAAAATAGTGATGCTGTATACCAGTTTTAGAGATGGAATATTTGAACAGCTCATTATATTAATATGAATGTAAGATATTTATAAAATTATTAAAGCAACAAGGATATGGATAAATGCAAGTATAGCTTCAAGATTTTACCTCAGCATATGGAAATATTTTTCCTTAAGAAGATAGAATGTAATTTAAGAATGAATATACCATCAGATGAGATATAGCTAATGATGCCTACAATAGTACAAATGTTTCAAGTAGAATTGTATTTCAGGAATAAGTAAACAAGAAAAAGAGTTGAAAGCTACTACTTGAATTCAGTTGGAAATTATTTGCACATGTGTACATATTTAAAGATCTAACCTACTATATCTACATATAATATATATTTCGATATAATATAAATATTTATATTACAAATAAAAAGAGAAAATGAATAGTAACAGATATTATTGATATATAATAATGATAACATGTAAAACAATTTTAATAATGTTTCCTTTCTTCGAAAACTTGCACTGCTTTAATGTTTCTGTTCCCTCAGAACATATGACTGAATTCCATGATTAAAATTCAGAACCATATACCTATTTCTTTGCCCTGAGGAATAATCATAATATTCTTCATATTTTGATGTTTAATGTATTTTGCTTTTTCTGTCAGCTATCTTACATCATTTTTCTATACAACAGTATTTCAATGTTATAACTGGAATTAAATGATTTAGCTTATGATACATATTTGGTGGCATTTTCCTTTAGATTCCCTTACAAGTGAGTCGTATGATTCCTGATAAGCAAAGCAATATGCAGCTGTGCACCCTCTTACCTGCACATAGAATGCTTTAAATGTCCCTTGTTCCTAAACTGCATGTTTCTCTTAGCCTGAATACCTTTTCTTGAAGACCCCTCTCATACTTTGGATTTTTATACATAAGAATGAGTCAATCTCAAGGTGATGTTCTGGGATATATTCTATTACCTCAAGAGGTGTGATGAAAATGCAATCATAGAAAGCAAACAGTGAGAACAATAAAATCAAAACTATTCATGTGCAATTCTATAGGGAGCATTTTAAATAAAGAAGGAACCACACAAGAACTGTGTCTTCTGTTTCCTTTGCTGTTATGAGACACCGTAATTATCTTGTCTCTGTATTGCTGAAAGCCTGTCTAGATAACAGGAGGCCCAGCAAACATGCTGATTCATATATCTGGAAAAAGTCTAGCAAGAAGTAAAAAGCACCACAGTGAGACCAAATTTGCCCATCATCTAATTTTGTAAATGAAGCTATATCGCCAACATACACAAAACACATTTCTGGCATATCTTTCACTAGATTTGTCAGCAAACTGAGCAAGAATCAAATTTCAGAACTCCTCTGTAGCTAGAGCCAAGACTGTACACTGTCCGTTTGTTGCCATCCAGCAGACTTTAGAATTTCAGCCAACCTAGCTTGCTTCTTTAAAACTACTTTCCACTCAGTCTTATCTCTAAATGTAATCTCTATCTGAAGAGTTGAGAAACTCTCTTTGTAAACACCTTTCTTTGATTAAAAGATAGGTAGCTAAGCTTTGCTCTAACCACCAAATAAGGCCAAACAGACTCATTTCCCAGGATTGTCCCAGGTCTAATCAAGGCAAAATTATTGATTTCCCATTCTCTCAAGTAGATAAATCATCTTCTAAGGCAGTTATCACCATGTTCAGGGTCATACAATCATACTTCGTGATAAACTAAACAAAACAAACACAAAAAAAAACCTGCCTGCTCACTAGATTCTGAAAAACATTTCTAGGAAAATAGAAAACTATGAGTCCCTTTTCTACTCTGTGGTATCAAAATAAAACCAAATTGACTAGCATTCCCAAATATCTAGCCTGGTCTGGAAGGTCCAACCCTTCAAAAGCAAAGATACTAGATAGGAGACAAACACTAAACTTGACAATGTACCACACAACAGGGCACAGAATATGTAGTCATAGTGACTGTTTTAAGGACTAAGCTCAGAGAGGGCATGAAAGACATATTAGTAGAGAATCCCTAGACTGAAATCTAACATACTCTATGTATGAGTCTTCAATGTCTTTATTTTTATAAACCCTTTATTTCTGTGGAATTTGGCAATGAGGATAATAATCTTTCAGTCTCTATGACTTGGGAGGGCAATGAGTTAAGCATGATAAAATTCTGAGTTGTACATATGTACAAAAAGCTTTGATCAGTTTTAGGTCCTAAACTCAATAGAAATGTGTGACAATGTCCCAGGTGTGAGGATGGCCTCAATTAGAATCTGAAGATCACTTTCAATTATTTAACTGGAAAAACTAGGGAAAGATGGCATGTTCTTAGCTTGTCCTAGGTAATGGTTCCTACAGGTTATAGTTTCTGGTTCCTTAGTCTAGTTACTTCTAAGTGTGACTAGTACTCTTCTCCAAAAGATTTTCCATTGAAGTTGAATGGCCTGAAAATGGAATAATTAACTCAATCGACTATATGAACATTTGTTCTAAGGTTCTTGTGGTTCCCATTGGGTAAAGAAATAGAGATGCAAGTGCCTCAGCAGGATTATTGTAATTACTGATTAAGCTAAAGAACTGAGCTGAATTTCAACTTTGTTCATTTCTTTATCAAATTCAGTATTTTTCTCCAGTTTTACTGACATCACTTGACTCTTGTCACATAAAATTGGTTCCTGGAGTATCTCAAGCCTAATCATCTTTAAAGTTTGTCTATTTAATTGCATCTTGGACCTTCCTTGGTATTATTTTATATATTTTTAAGTATTTTTCCATGAAAATTATTTTCATTTATTATTTTTCTACAAGTGCATATATATGATCTGATGTATGCTTTTTAGAAATTAAATTATTTGTTCTACTAACACTTTGACCATTTGCTTGTAAGTATTTTCATAGTATTAAAGTGGTCATTTGCCAATAAAAGCATGGTTGTCATAGCAGTAGTACTTAAACTCAGATTTCCACTAAGATAAATAATCTGTAGGGTCTTTTCAAGGTCTTCTTTCACTAAGCTCATCTCAGTGACCAGCTGAAACTAGAGCAGCATCTGAATATTATCATCTAATAGGTAAATTAACTGCTTGGAATACTTGTACAATATGAATGTGTTTTCTTATTTTGTTATTTCAACAATATATGACATACATATTTCAAATTTAATGTTCATTATATATATTCCAGTGTAAAGCAACTTTAATCAAGAAGTTTGAAAAAGTATTTATTGGCATCAGTATCATACAATACTTCATATGTTTAGCACTGGTTCCAATGCCTAATTTTATGAATTTTTATAAATTACATAGATATGATATTATGATTTTGGAGCCCATGAGGTACTACAGAGCTTCCAAAATTATGACTGTATTCAGTAGCTAGATGCCACAATGCATTCTGCCAAAAGTTTGAGAATCACTCAAAACAATCCTTGCTTCTAGGGCTATGTTAACTATACAAGGGATTGATGCCCAACTAACAGACACATCTAACTAAGCTTACTTCTGAGATAAATATAATGGATAATGAATGAACAATAGTGTTAATCCATGTGATAAAAATACATATATACAATAAGATCCATTTTTTGTATTAAAAATGCTGATTGTACCACACAGGTAGTCAAGAAGCTGTAGCTATCAATTGAAATCAACTGAGCCATTAACTAACCTAACTCTTTAACTTTTCATGTTTAGAAAATCTAAAAGAAAATAAGAATTCAGGTCTGTGAAACCAAGGTCAACTACATATATAAAACTCATTCATTCTATCTTTATTTTATATTCATAAAAATAATTACAAGGGCTGGAGAGAGGGCTTGGTGGTTAAAGTACTGGTTGTTCTTTCAGAGAACATATATTAGATTCCCAGCACTCAAAGGTAGATCACAACTATCTGAAACGCCATACCTAGGGAATCTAACACCCTCTTCTGGGCTCACAAGCTCCAGGCATTCAAGTGATGCACAGACATATATGTAGGCAGAATACTCATACTTATAAAATAAAAATAAAGGTCAAAAAATTTAGTCTAATCACTACAGCTTAGTAAAGTACATGTCAATATAGATCTGTCCTCCCTAATCAATCTAAACTGTCCTGGAAGGTACATTATAGTTTGTATGCTAATGATTCTCAAAGTACCCTTGTTTAGAACTTTTAAATCAAATTGTTCCCTATTACTTTGTTAGAAAACTACTAATCACATTTGACATGTCACTTTTACATGTTCTTGAGGCTAGATAGACCAAGGACCTACGGTAAAACCAAATATTAAAAGAGAACAAAACAAAACAAAAACAAAAAACAACAATAAAAATATAGTGATAAAATGGCTCCTAATAATATTCTGCAATACTTACATCTGTGCCTTGTTCAGCTACCATCTCGTTAGAGAAGCTTCCTCCAGCACAAGATGGAAAAAAAATACAGAGACCCACAGACAGATATTAAGCAGAGAGTGAGAGACCTTGGAATATTCAGCCCTAAAAGGGATGTCTCCATCAAATACCTTCTCTCAGAGCTCAGGGAACCACACAAAAGAGGAACCAGAAAGAATGCAAGAGCCAGAGGACTTAGAGGACAACAAAATCAATCAACGTCTCTAAATCAACATGAGGAATGTGCATATAAACTCAGAGACTTAAGCAGCATGCACAGTGCTTGCACAGGGCTGCACCAGGCCCTCTGAATATCTATTATGGCTGCCAGCTTAGTGTTTTATGGTATTGTGCAAGTGAGTGGGTCTCTGACTCACGTGCCTTCTCTTGAGCTCTCTTCCTTCTGTTTGTCTTATCCTACTGGATGGGATGGGTTTTGTTTATCTTATTATTTGTTATTATAACTTATTGCTATCTCTTAGAAGACTGTTCTTTTCTAACAAAAGACAAAATAGGAGTGGATCTGGAGGAGATAGGAAGGGAAGAGGAAATAGTAAGAGTATATGGAGGGAAAACATAATCAGGACATGTGAAAAAAGAATCTATTTTCAATAAAAGGAAAATATGAGAACCTTTTTTAAAATGGAAGAATGAAGAAGAGGAAGAGGAAGAGGAAGAGGAAGAGGAAGAAGAAGAAGAAGAAGAAGAAGAAGAAGAAGAAGAAGAAGAAGAAGAAGAAGAAGAAGAAGAAGAAGAAGAAGAGGAAGAAGAAGAAGAGGAAGAAGAAGAAGAAAAAGACATTTGTTGATGAAGATTTCATGTGACACCTATTTCCAGAGTATCCAGTATTTGAAAGATCTATGTTCCACTCAGGAATTCCACATAAAAACTGATCAGTGTATATTGAAGCTATACACAAGATGCATTGTGCTTTGATTTAAATCTCCCAAATAAAACTCGTCTAAAGAAGTAAAGCAATTAAATTAATAGGCACTGTCACTTCATAACAAATTGTTCTGGTCAATTATGTCATTGTGTGAAAAATTAATGCATTTTGCCTCACTCAGATCAAACATTTTTTTAAAAATGTTATCCCTTGAGCAGGAAAAATCCTAATCATCTTCTAAAATCTATTCTATGCACCCACATCTTCCACATATTCCATAATCACTTATTTAAATCAATAAGGACTGCTAAGAGTTCATGAAAGTGTAGTGAACCTTCTTTATATAACACATTTTGTATTTAATCAATAAATACTCAACTAATCCTTTGGCTGATTAACAACATGGAGAGCCAGAATGACCTTGTGATCAATCAAAGATCTTATAGCTGTTAGTGACAAAATTAGAACTCTTAGAAATTTGGTATGTATAGAAGTATGGATTTCTTGCCAGTTTTCTTCCCCATTACACTCTTTAAGTATAGCTTTATGTTTTATTTCCTTGTTAGTTTATGAATAGGTTTGTTTCTCACAATGATAACACAAACTGAGAGAAGAATAGCAGTGATCTGGGAAATGTCTACAGGGGAAAGTGTTAGGGACTGTGTCAGAGGTGTCTTATATTCTCCCATTTCTTCCACTTACCATAGCCATCCTGTTCATCTCTATTTTAAAGTGAGGAGCAGAGTGTGTGAGATTATGTTTAATGCTCAAGGTCACTTAGATGACAAGTTAGACTTTGGCCACTGTAGAAAAACAAACTGTATTGTAATCTATGGAGTATGTAAAAACCAGTATGCTGCTCTCTTTCCCACTCCCTAAAGTGTTATGAACATGTCTGTCTTAGTCAGGGTTTCTATTCCTGCACAAACATCATGACTAAAATGCAAGTTGGGGAGGAAAGGGTTTATTCAGCTCACTCTTCCACGCTGCCTTTCATGACAAAAGGAAGTCAGGACTGGAACTCAAGCAGGTCAGGAAGCAGGAGCTGATGGCAGCGGCCATGCAGGGATGTTCCTTACTGGCTTGTTTCTTCTCCTGGCTTGCTCATCTGGCTTTCTTATAGAGCCCAAGACTACCAGCCCACAGATGGTACCACCCACAAGGGGCCCTCCTCCCTTTGATGACTAATTGAGAAAATGCCTTACAGCTGGATCTCATGGGGGCATTTTCTCAACTAAAACTCCTTTCTCTGTGATAACTCCAGTTTGTGTCAAGTTGACACAAAACCAGCCTGTACAATTGACCCCTTGTCAACTTGACACACAAACACATCACTATTAAGCCTCAACCCTTACTTTCTTATTTATCCCCAAGATCTAAATAACCGTGAAAGTCCCACAGCCTTTGAAAATTCTTACGTATTAAAATTTCAATCCCTTTAAAAATATCCAATCTCTTAAAATTCAAAGTCTTTTTACCATTAAAAGCCTCTTAACTGTGGGATCCACTAAAATACCTTCTTCCTTCAGGAGGGAAAATATATCAGGGCACAGTCACAATCAAAAGCAAAACCAAACTCCAACTGTCCAATGTCTGGGATCCACTCACAATCTTCTGGATTACTCCAAGGGCTTGAGTCACTTCTCCAGCTCTGCCCTTTGTAGCACACACCTTGTCATTTTCTCAACTGAAACTCCTTTCTCTGTGATAGCTCCAGCTTGTGTAAAGTTGACACAAAACCAGCCAGTACAATGCCCATATTTATTTATAACACTATTATAAATCCTATAAAATTACATGTTTTCAAAACATAATAATAAAGAAACAGTAGGATTTTTTAAATAATAATATTTACCCTATGGCAACTGAAAATATCAGACAGGTCTCTGAAATGACTGAAAATGGAGCAATTCTTCTTGCCCTAACTTTTGCAGCACTGCTATTGGCAGGTGGAAAGTAGAGCAGGCTTGTATCACATGAGCTCCTGTGATGAAGGCAGACCATTATCAATAAAACTAAAAAGAATACTAAGGTTTCCATTAAAGGAATACTTTTACTACTATCCTTGGGGTTATTATGAATACAGAAAACTGAAGATATTTTTTAAATCCAAAAATAAACCAGAAATGTGGTGTGTTTAGTTGCTTGTCACCACCAAATGACAGGAATTTTATTTCTCTCCTTTAGCCCTGGGTAAATTTAAGGCCTTTTGTCGCTATTGATCACAATAAGGAAACAGTAATGTTTGTTGTTAAGTTAACTAGTTTATAAAATGCAATAAATATGTTCATTTACAACTAAATATAATCATTTAACCTATATTTAGGAGGTATTTTTACATTAAGTTTTCGACACCTAAGAGTTCCATCAAATAAGTATCAATAATGTCTTAAAGAACCACACTATCTCTAATTTTGGAACAATAAACGGCAGCTCTAAGGTCTAAAATCTGCTTATTTAGTCCTAGAAAAACACATACATGAAATCAGCTGAAAGGAATCTGAGATTCTGCAGGAGATACCAGCTCCTCCAAATTACTTCATTTTCATCCTAAATAGTACTTGCTCACACACAAAAAATTCTTGCTGTGGTAAAAGCAAGGGTAACATACATTAAAGGATCTAAATATGGGGGGGAAGCAAATTATCTACTACACCCTCACTTTATTCAAGCTTGGCCATAGAACATGTTTTTCATGAGACAAATGCTAAATGCCTCAGTACAGAGCCTTGTGGCTGAAAAAATAATGAACACTATCACTAAGAACTCAGTTAGGAAAACAAATCAGCAACATGCCAGTGAGGCTTTCTGTTTTATACTGTTCTGAAATACTACAATGAAGACACTCCAGAAGTCCAGGGGCTCACAAACCTCTATCATAGCTTAAATTTATTGGCTACTTATGACATAAAAATTCATAAAATGTCACTACATGAATATGTTATAAAGTGTTATTTATGAAATTTTACTTTGACTAGGTAAGATGTTTATTAATCAAACCATGTTTAAAATTCAATAGGGATGACTATGTTTAGAGAGCCACTTAGATTTAATTTTGTAATTAATATTCAAGAATTTTTTAGTAAAAAAGATAAACAAATTAGACAGTAATGCAATATTATCCATCTGTAACGCTATAGATGCCTACTTTCTGTATGACATTATTCCCAGGAACCCTGGGAATGTGAAGTATGTCCAAGTTTGAAAACAATGCACAAGAAAGGAATAAGGAAGATGGAAAAATAACCCAGACTTCTAAGTTCAAATGATAAAAGAATATCAGTGATGATGCTCAGAATAGTGAATTCTGGGAGAACAAAATGGGTACTCTTTTAACCTGAGAAATCAGAGGAAGTTTGGATGATGCAGTAAAAACCTACAGGCTTAGAAATGATATATGCAAAAAAATTCCCTGGAAGAAATGGTGAAGATAGGGGCCTAGAGGTGATTCCAGAAACACGTGGGATGGGAGTGAAAGGTTTGAGGACCACAAAGAAAAACTGGATTGTTAGTACATAGAAGGTTGGATGAGAGGTTTCAAGAGTTAAGCGGACTAATATACCCTGCTTTCAAAATGTCTGTTCCAAGTTCTGCCACTAAAAATAAACTTCTCTGTCTTTGTAGTGCAATTAATTTGAAGAACTGTCTTATGTGGGACACAGTTAAAGCAGGGACTTTGGACCTTCTCCTTAGAGGCTTGATCTCTGCTCTGGATGGCAGAAGATAACAACATGGACAGTAAAAGTAACAATTGCTTCATAACAGACAGATACCATGGAACTGAGCACAGGACACAAAGAGTATTACTGTACCACCTGATGTCAACAAAAGAAGAAAACAGAAACGAATCCTTTAGTTCTGAAATGAAAGCATCCAAATACCTAGTCTAGAAACATATAGCTGGAGAGCAGAAGTAGCATCAATAGACAAGATAGAAAAACAATATTAGCTCTAAGAACTGGGACTATGTGACCTATTGCTTTCTTTGTTATTGGCTTAGGTTGAACAGCCTAAATTACACAGGACACAAATTTCTTTTCTCTTTAGATTCCTCTTCAATAACAAAACCAGATGTGCCAAGGACCCAAAACACTCTCCTAGAGGTAGAAATAAGCAAACACTATGTATTTCTTATGAAGCTTGTTCCTTATCCAGGATTCCCAGACACCCACTAGGGAGAGAAGTGTCTTATTTATATTGAGCCTCTGCTAACATATTTGACCTTAAAAATGAAAGGGCTGTTCACATGAAAGCCTGGTTTTGTAATAGTAAACAACCACAGAGAAGTTGAGTAAACTCCCCTCCCTTTTAAAAGTTTTTATTTCCTTCCATAAAGTGATGGAGTGAGAGAATACTTATTCAAACCATTAAATGCAATAGGTGTAAATAGTTTTTCCCAAGATTCATAAACCTCTCATAGAAAAAATACAAATGAATTGCCTGCCTCCTGCCTCCTCTAAAACAATAAATAAAAATTTTAAGTTAATAAGAAATGTCCTCGTGTCACAGGTTCTTTCCCCTGAATCAGACACCTACAATGAGTGATGATGTTTAGCTTGGAGTTCATTTTTTAAGATCATATGCAGCCCAGATTCTGTAAAGTTTAACCAAAAAAAACCAGAGAACCCTCCCTTAAGATGTGAGATGGGCTCCCCCTGATATGTTCTTTAAGGAGTCTTTACTCACAAATGTTGCCAGGACTTGTGCTCCATTGCTCATCTCCTTTCTTCCAGTCAAAACTACTTTTGCAGTATTCTGCTACACAAGGAACCCATCCCATCTACAGGAGTAAAAACAAGCATGGAAGCACACTCTCTGCATTTTTCTGTCCAGCGTGTAAAATAAGCCATGGCCAGATGCTTTTATGTACTCAATAGTGACCTTCAAGTCCTTTATATTATTATGTGTCAGAGGGTTACAGAGAAATTCAGGACTACTGAGTTGCTGTGACTAGTTACGTGCTGTTTATTCTAACATAGGAAGGAAAGATTTCAAATCACTAATACCTATTTTAAGATTAATTCCAAACCCTGTCTTGAAAAGCCGAAAAACCAAAAAGATTAATTCCAGGTCTACAAGACTCATAACGTGGTCATTAAGATACTCCTGTGAGAAATTTACATAGGCTACTAGTGACTATTAATTTGGGTGACTGCAAATTTAAGTAACTGGGGAATAAATAAATGTAGACCTTTCTCTTTTAATCAAACTGCTCGCCCATAGACACAGTAAAGTGTTTTTGCCTTCCTGGACCATTAACTCAATTTTGAAATTTAAAAATATATCTTGCTCTTCAAAATACAGAAGATAAAATTAGATCAATAGAGGAAAGTTAAATATGTCTGATAGGGACCTTTTAAGGAAGAAAAATTATAGAAAATTTTTGCACAAATAAGATAACAAAAAAAATATAAATTTCTATTCTCAAGAACAATAAACATTCATTGAGTTTCTACCACGTATACGGCACTAGACTTAAGATCGTTACTTATGTCCTCAGCACTCACAAGCATCATACAAAGTAGATACTAATATCATCTCCATTTTGCAGATAAAGACATTGATGTTTAAAGGGGCTAAGCAATTTGCTCAAGGTCACATAGCCAAACCAACCATCTTTTCAAGCTTGAAGAATACATTCAGTCACACCATATAGTAACCAGAAAGCACATAGAGTTCACTTCTACTTCACAAGCCTTTCCAGATGTACGTTATTGGATACGTTATATTCTATGTAGTGTAGGGTTGAAATGACTTCTACTGGTACAGATATTGATGTCTTTAATTTACAGGAAAGCTCATATGTGGTCCTATCCATCTTGAAGCTTCTGCCACAGGTCACCAACCTACTAGAAGCTCACAGGCTATGTCACAAATGGCTGAAGTCAGGTGCTCAAGAAATATTTCCTGAGTAGACTTTTGTTAACTGTTAACAGTAAAATACATATCATTGAAAACAATTTTAGGGATTAATAATACAGACAAAGTATCAAAAAATTCATTTACTAGAATAACTATATCAAGACCAGTTCAAAAATTCATGAGAATAAAGACATGTCTTCCTGGTAAGTGCCCAAGGCAGATTCAGGAGCAGCCCAGTACTCTACTAATATGAGTAAAATAACTAACTCAGTAAATGACTCTTCATAGAAGAAGAGAAAAATCTAAAGTATAACGAGATATGGAAAGAGACCGAATTCAATTATGGGTAAGTAGACTCAGGAAAAGACCCAAGGAAGGAGGGTATACATGGGATTCCTCAATTTTCTTTCTCTTGTTATGATAAAACAACTGATCAGAGGCAATTTAGGGAAGAAAGTTTTTATACTACTTACATTTCATGCCCCAGTCCACCACTGATAGACATCAGGGCAGCAACCTGGAAGCTGGGACTAAATCAGAGACCATAGAGAACTACTGCTTATTGTCTCTCACCACATTTCTTATGCAGCCATGGTCTACCAGCCTAAGGATGACACTGTCCACAGTGGGCTGGGCCTCTTGCATCAATTAAGAAAATGCCCCATAAATATAACCACAGGTCTGATAAGGGCAATTCCTCAATTAAGATCCCCTCTTCCCAGGTGTGCTGGCTAATTTTCTGACAACTTGGTAAAAGCTAAAGTCCTCTGACAGAAGGAAACTCCAATTGAAAAAATGCCTTCAGAAGCTGTAAGCAAGCTTGTAGAGCATTTTCTTGATTAGTGATTGACGTGAGAGAGTCTAGTCCATTGTTGCTGATATCACCCAAGGTTAGTAGTCCTGTGTTGTAAAGAATGATCATGTCTGGAATGCAGACGATCCTTCAGCTTGACGTTACCATGTCCTGTGCTTAAAATCAAAGGGTAACTACAATAACCCAATTAGGAAAGCAGGCTGAGCAAGCCAATAAGCAGCACCCTCTCCATGGCCTCTGCATAAACCAGTCTCCAGTTTCCTGACAGGTTTAAGTTTTGTGTTAGCTTCACTGAATGAACTATGACGTAGAATATGTGAGCCAAATAAACTCTTTTCTCCCCAAATTACTTTTGGCTATGATGTATTCATCACAGCAACCATAACCTAACAAGGATACTAGATTATGTCTAGATTTATGTCAAGTTGGCAAAAACTTGCTATCTGTGGTAAAGAGAAACAGGGTCTATCTAATAAGAGGAGAACAACAGCTCCAGGATTCCTATGTGTTTCAATTTCCTTAAAATCTGCTCTGTGGATCGTAGAAGAAAATGAAGATATAACTTTCCAGTGAGGAATTTTCTTGTGGAACATGACTCACTGAGTGTTATGTCTCTCTATCTGTCTGAAGAAAATTAGTCAGGACTACACTAAAGAGTGATGTCTGTGCAGGAAGTTTTGCCTTTAAACTTAGTATCCGGTACTTCACAAATGCTCCTCTCCATAAAGAATACAAGGTATTAATGTAGCTGGGATTACAAGCCTGTGTCACCACTCCCTCTCTAGTAATTCCTTCCTTGCAAAAGATGGAACTAGTGTTAGACTTAAGTTGTTATCTGAAGTAAATATAGTTATCTTTACTTTGATCTCTCTCCCTTTCATTTTTACACATTCACAGAACACACAAGTAAGTAAAACCCTCCTCTGTGAAGAGGTCTGGGTTTTTTTGTTTGTTTGTTTTGGGGGGTTTTGTTTGGTTTGGTTTGGCTTGGTTTTGTTTGGTTTGCTTGGTTGGTTGGTTTAGTTCTGTCTGATTTGGTTTCCATTTTCTCCCCTACTTATAAGGCTGGAGACTTCTGTATGGCTCCAGACCAAGAACCTTTTCCAGGTTGTCACTGAGTGAGATGTTAATTATCTAGTTTGCACTTTCTTTTCAGGCTCTCAGGACTAACTGCTTTTCATTTCTTTGCCAGCATATTTCTTGGTCTGTTATCCAAACCTCTGCAGCCCTTACGCACTCATTCTGATACACAGCTGTAAATTATTCTGTTCAAAACACAAAGGAAGAGCAGTGCAAATGTAGTAAGAGTATGGTGTCTCTCTCCTATGAGTTAATGAAACACAAGTAAGCGAGAAGGGTGTGTGTCTCTGCTCCTAGGCGAAGTGTTCATTCATCTGATAATGATTCTCCTCTTAAAACACTACACAGCCTCAATAAGGCATTGCTTCAATTAGGAATGTAAGCAAAGCTGCTACTCATGGAATATTTTGCCTGACGATATGGTCTCCATTACCTATTGGAGACTATTAAGCCATGGATGTTTGCCATTCTCAAGGGAACTTACAATGAAATGTCAACATGGAGACAGTTTAATAGTTTCTATTAATTTGTTGGGTTTTATTGTTTTTTAATTTTTGTTTTAGTTTTGATGTTTTGAGATGAGATCGTACTACATTTTCTAAGGTGACCTGGAACTCAGTATGTAGGTCAGGATGGCCTATACTTTTGCATCTTCCTGCCCCAGCTTCCTGAGTGCTGAGATTAAAAGCATACAGCATCAATCTAGTAGTTTCCACAAGGGTTTTGATTTAATCATCAGCATTTAATAATGCTGTTTAACAAAAAAACATATTAATTGATTAATTAGAAAAATAATACAAATAAAATGAGAAGACATTAATTTTCTCAGAACTTTTTATCTTAGAATTTGATTTAGCAGTTTCTAAGAAAGAAACCTAAAGGAAGGGGCACCCAGCAGTTATGAGAACTTACTGCTCTTTCCCAGAACCCAAGTTCCATTACTAACACACACATTGTAACCCACAACAAATCCACTTCCAAGGAAGCAGAAACCTTTGTCTCCTACAGGCACCTGCACTCATGTGCACAGATCCAGACACAGACACACAGACATATGTGTGCGCACACACACACACATAAATTTAAAAAACACTTAGATCATTTTTCAAATTTGTGAAGAAACCCAATGCCTGCATATGTGATGGGCCACATTTATGTCTTAGGACAGAGAGAAAATGGTAATGACAAGAGGAAAGGAGGAAATTAAGAAAGGAAAGGAGAAAATAAGAGGAAAGGAGGAGAGGAAGAAAAAGAACAGCAGGAAAGAAAGGGTGTAAATGAAAGACAAGAAGGGAAGGAATCCAACTCCTATTGTCTCCCAACTCCTAATTCAATGTTCCTTCAGTTCCCAACTCTGTGCTTCTCCAGCTCCCTAGCCTGTGCTCCTCCAGCTCCCTGGCCTCTGCTCCTCCAGCACCCTGGCCTGTGCTCCGCCAGCTCCCTAGCCTGTGTTCTTCCTGCTCCCTAGCCTGTGCTCCTCCAGCTCCCTGGCCTGTGCTCCTCCAGCCCCTGGGCTGTGCTCCTCCAGCTCCGTAGCCTGTGTTCTTCCTGCTACCTAGCCTGTGCTCGTCCAGCTCCCTGGCCTGTGCTCCTCCAGCTCCCTAGCCTGTGCTCCTCCAGCTCCCTGGCCTCTGCTCCTCCAGTTCCCTGGCCTCTGCTCCTCCAGCACCCTGGCCTGTGCTCCACCAGCTCCCTAGCCTGTGTTCTTCCTGCTCCCTAGCCTGCTCCTCCAGCTCCCTAGCCTGTGTTCTTCCTGCTCCTAGCCTGCTCCTCCAGCTCCCTAGCCTGTGTTCTTCCTGCTCCCTAGCCTCTGATCCTCCAGCTCCCTAGCCTGTGCTCCTCTAGCTCCATGGCTGTGTTCCTCCAGCCCCCTTGCCTATGCTCCTCCAGGTCCATGGTCTGTGCTCCTCCAGCTTCCTGGCCTGTGCTCCTCCAGCTCCTTAGCCTGTGCTCCTCCAGCTCCCTGGCCTGTGCTCCTCTAGCTCCCTGGCCTGTCCTTCTCCAGCTCCCTAGCCTGTGCTCCTCCAATTCCCTGGCCTGTGCTCCTCTAGCTCCCTGGCCTGTGCTCCTCCAGCTTCCTGACCTCTGCTCCTCCAGTTCCCTAGCCTGTGCTCCTCTAGCTCCATGGTCTGTGTTCCTCCAGCCCCCTTGCCTATGCTCCTCCAGGTCCATGGCCTCTGCTCCTCCACGTCCATGACCTCTGCTCCTCCAGCTTCCTGGCCTGTGCTCCTCCAGCTCCCTAGCCTGTGCTCCTCCAGCTCCCTAGCCTGTGATCCACTATCTCCATGGCCTGTGTTCCTCCAGCCCTCTGGCCTGTGCTCCTCCAGGTCCATGACCTGTGCTCCTCCAGCTTCCTAGCTTGTGTCTTTTTCACTGAAGCTTCAATGCATCCTTAGACTTTTTAATTCCTTTCAAATTCTTAATCCCTGACACCAGCCTTCAGATTTCTTAACTATACCATTATATTTGCATTGATTGGGGAGAGGGTTGTCTATAACTAGCACAGATTTTCATTCATTCTTGGTTGTTTATTAAAATAGACATCTTCAAAATATTGACAATTCCCTTACGTAATTTCTTTTATGAACTCAATATAGTTTTCCTTATGGCTTATCAAAGTTTCCATGAGTCTTTTAAAAACCCAAATGAGAAATATCCTACTGAGATTTTAAAAATTATATCACAAAGGTTAGATCTTTTTTATATGCTGAAAGCTTTCTGCCTTTTCTTCTATGTGGACAAATTGCATGCTCAATTTTGTTCTTTTTACTTAATGCTACAAAAATAGCTACCATTAGCAGAAATGCATTTCTCTAATTCTGATGTGAATGGTAGTAACATTAAAAGCTATGTGTTAACAAATCAAAGTTGTGTTGAAGAATTCTCAAGACATAGCTAGCCAACAGTTGACCAGGCACTCTCAAAAGTCAAAAGAACCCTAGAATTACATTTAGATTTTCTGCTTTATTTTTAATGCCAGTGAATCTTAACTATAAGTCATTTTAATGTCTGGTTCATATGATAAAAATCACTGACATATTTGTTTATAGATTATAAACTATGGACTGTTGCCTCAAACAGATAGTAATTTCTAATCATAGAGTACAATGAGCAAGACATGTCCCTAGACCTGCTTGTAAGTTAGAACTTAGAAAAGCAGTTGCAACTTTGTCTTAGTAAAACTGCCTCTGAGCCAACCTGATCACTTCAGAGACTTTACAATAACATATAGACAATAACTATCATTTACCTGTGAATCGTTGATACTCATTGAAGGAAGAAAGAATGGATGAATGAGTAAATGAATGATATACAAAATTAGTACCAGCCTGACAAAGGACAGAATAATCCAGGGTTGAAGTTGGGTGAATGACCTATTTATCTAAATGAGTCATTTAATTTAGATTTCAAAACCCATTGACAATGTTCAAAGTATCATCATAATCCAAACTTAGTAATTGTTATTCTATTTTCAAAAATATCAGAAAGCCCAAGAACATTCAACAGCAACAAATAAAAAGGAAGTATAGAAATGTGCTGGCTCAGTAAATCACTCAGCAAACTCGGACTGGCTAAAATAGCCCCAGACTATAAGTACACAAATAGATATATACAACCCCTGCATTTAAGCAGATTTCCAATTACTCATCAATCATGTGTTCATGGAGATAAGTAACAACAAAAGGGCAAAATACGTAACTACCAAAGCAGAATTATTTAAAAGGCTATGGAATTTCAGAAAGTGAGAACAATGAACATGGAAGTTACATTTCACCTGGCTCTTCTTAAATGTATGGATATTTCAAAGAGCATCCTAAGAACAACAGTGTAATGAGATAAGTATCTGCTGTAGGCTGGTCTTTAGTCAGTATTCCTCAGCTCACCCATATAAAATGTTGAAAGACACAGATACTTCTATCTATACCAAGTGGCTTCTGTTCTAATGTTCCAGAGATGCGTAAGACTCTTTCATGGGGCCTGCCACAATAAAGGATCTACAATTCTGATGCCTACTTTCCTAACATTCTGATTCAGATTATGGTCTATGCCCATTTGTTACAAGATACTCTGTGTATTGTATTTTACCTTTAAACTAGGTGTTTTAAGAAAAACAGCATGTCATTGTGTGCACAACAGAAAACTACTGAAAACAGTCCTGAAATCTGATTACATAGGACTTAACATGTCAACCTGAGAAGATTTCATTTAGTAATTAGGAGCTGGAGGCTGATAGGAAACAAAAGGCAAGAACCCCATATGTCACAGCAAAATTCCATTTTAAGAAAATCAGCTTGTCAGTACACAGGCTAAATCGTAGAAGGAAAGAAAGGAATCAATTATGAACGTCACATTTTTTGATTGCCTAGTATATATTTGATACTATACAATCTTAAAAACTGTGAATTATATTCCCGATTCTACAGACCAGAGAGGGTTTAAGGTCACACCAATAGAACATTACAAAAGGAGTGCTCTCCAAGGAGAATAAGCACCACCAGAGTGTTTGCTGCTCCTCAGTAAGTAAAGAAGAAAATAAGAAAAACTATAATTAGGAATTATAACACTAGAGTTACAATTCCTCTGTAACAGTAACACAGAGGTAATAGTGAGTTAGTTAACAGTGACATTTCTAGAGACACAGAGACAGCAGACAAATCAAAGAGCTTCCCAGTTTTCAAGTCTGGAAGAGGGGAAGGTTCTCAGGATAAGCTAGTTTAAGAATAACAGATGATGACCTCAGATCCAACAAAACCCACCAATCACAGGTCAGGCTAATCCTTAAGAAGGCACAAATCATCAGAAGGCAGAGCTGAAGTCTTCAAGCACTATCAGAGGGATGTTACTGTGTACTTGAGCAGTTCTGCCTATGCAGAGATCACAGCTGAAAACACTGGAAACATTTACCTATAAAGTTCTATAGCAGGACTGAGCAGAGCAAGTGAAAAGTCTGAAAGTAAATCCATCTTCAAGTTCCATTTACCTATAAAGCATGGGATTGATGGGGAAAGGTCTTTATTTCCAAATAAATATGTTCACTGTCTTTAAATTTCAATCTGTTTATTTCATGTCCACTACATACAAAGTGAAAATTTTAAGTTAAAACTTAGGTAAATTTTCATTTAGGTGAAAATTATGAAGAGTATGTTAAAATATTATTAGAGTTTCATGAGGTACTGCAAAAAAGTATGGGAACTATAGTCCTTATTGGAAATGGCATCTTACTACCTATGCTTAATATGACTTGATTATATAAATTAATAATAAAATATATTTTTAAAGCATAAGAAGTCAAAGTATCCTTACTGTACATTCCATGGTTTTATACATAAAAAAACTGTAAAGAATCTACCAGAAAACTCCTAGTTTATTGTGTTATTAAGGAAGGTAGTAGGATACAAGCTTAATACATAAAAATGAGTGGTCTCCCTATATACAAACAACAAACATACTGAGAAAGAATTCATGGAAAGAATTTCATTCAAAATGGCCTCAAATATTTTTTTGGAATAAATATTATCAAGGAAGTGTAAGACTAGATTAATAAAAACTTAAATACATTATAAATAGGAACTAAAAATAATACCAGAAGCTGAAAAGATCTCCCATACTCACATTGGCAGGATTAATATTGTGCTAATAACCATCCTACTAAAAACAACCTACACATTAGACATGATTCCCATAGAAATATGGAAGCTCAAAAGACCCAGGATAGATTGAATAATCCTGAAAGGTAACAAACCTTCTGCAGGTACCACCATACCAGATTTTGAGTAATATTATAAAGCAATAACAATTCAAATGTCATGGTGCTGGCATGATAAAACAGACACCTTGATCAATGTAATTGAATTAAGGACACATAAAACTGCACATTCCTATATCTACCTAATTATGGACAATGAGGCCAATGCCAATAATACTCCCTGCAAAGAAGACAGCATCTTCAACAAATAGTACGAGTTAAACTGTTTATCTATATGTAGAAGAAACAAACTGTAACTCCAAATGAATCAAGGACCTCAAGATAAGACCTGAAACTGATAGGGGAGAAATTAGGGAGTACTTCTGAATTTGGTGGCACAGGAAATGCATTTCAGAATAGAACCCTGATAAACACACACACACACACACACACCCCACATATACACACACAAGGCCAAAACTTAAATTGTATTCACCCTATAATAGGATGAAAATGTCTCTTCTAGAAATCACAGGGTAAAAAAAAAAAGTGCTAAGAATAGATTTTCTCTTTTGAAGTTATTGGACAATGAGTTTCCTTAGTTCCCTAACCTTTATAGGCTATTGGCAATACTTGTTATGCATAATACCAGAAGAGAAAAGTAATCATCAGTCCTACCCAGCTGTGAAATCTATGTGCTACAATGATAACTGACCTAGTGCAGGAAAGCTCAAGGGACACTAATCCCCAGCATGGAGAAGAGAGGCAGGCATAAAGCCCTCCCATTGGCCAAGAGGCTAATGCCAATTAATAGCTTTTGGAAGAGAGACAATCAGTTCTCTTTAAGTGTGTAGCCTCTGGTATGTCAACCACATGCTAGTAGAAGGGCACACATCTATCTATATATGTGTGGGCAGCACAAATAGGATTGATGTGTGTGGTGTGTATGTGTATGTGTGTTTATGTGTGTGTCCATAGGTGTGTGGATTTATATTTGAGTCTTCAACTCGATTGCATTGATCAACGTGGCTGTTTTTATGCCAACATGTTATTTTTATTACTACAGTTTTGTAGTATAACTTGAAATCAGGGACAGTGACAACTCCAGCAGTTCTTTGATTCATCAGAATTCTTTTAGCTATATCAGTTTGTATGTGTGTGTGCACACGCGCATGTGCTTCTATATGAAGCTGAAAATTGTCTTTTCAAGATATTTCAGATCTAATTGTGTGAGGATTTTAATGGCAGAGGAAATAGACACACACACAAAAAAAAAAAAAAAACGTAAGTAGGGAAGTGTTTATGGATCTGGAAAGAATTGATGGATGTGAGATGAATTTTAACAAAACATATGGAATTTAGAAAGACCTAATAAAAATATTTGTATTGGCACATCACAGAACTGCACAATATTAATGTAACAAACTTTTCTACAGTCTTGTGTTTAATGTTCCTACTAATTTTTAATTCTTGTCCCAAAAAATTGGATAGAGTAAGATTTACAGTGCTTTCTGACTATCTAAGACAGTCTACTGTCAATTAGATCCTCATTTCTTTTCATACATAGTAAGGACGCATGCTTCACACTGTCTTCAGAGGAGAAAACCAGTTGTGAAGATTCTCCTCTGACTCTCAGATACTCTCCTCCACAGCTCCCTGCACTCCAGATTTGGAAAATCTTTACATAGGATGAGATCTATGTCAAATGAATACTTCATTAAAAATGAAAAAGCTGCCCCAGATTGTAAGAAAGAACCTAATTCTCTACAAATGCCAAAGACCGTTGTACCCATAGACTTGTGATCTACTCTACAAAATGTGGATAATGAGCTGTGTAAGTCAGAATTTGTTCAATTCAGTTTGGCCCTAGCTCGCTCACCTCTGCTCCTACTGGGATAGATCTCAGCGGAACGTCAACACAGAGAAAAGGTGTCTGGTCTCCAGCAGCACGGTCTTTCTCAGATTCATAAACTCACCATTTCACATCCACTGACCTGCTCTCATTTTCTCCCGATACCCTGTGCCTAAGCATTTCCTCTTTCTCCCCCTCTGACCCCTGTCAAATGGGGGCCAGGGAGGAATCATCTTAAATAAGTGAGTAATGGCCAATAAAGAGTTCCAGGAATATTTGCATTTCCATTTACTGTCTCTTTGTATATATTCACTCGTCCATGTAATTACATGTATTTCTCATACATACACATGATATATGCATATAAATATATATATAATATGCATAGCATATGTGTATGAAACAACATACACATGAGTGATAATGCCAATTCTCTCCCTGCCTTTTTCTTTTCTTTTGTCACTTCCTCAAAATATCTGCAATCTCCACATATACCCATGTCGTCTTCCCTCCAAACAACCATGTTAACAATAAGTGGGATTGTTACTTATATCTGGATACTCTTATGCAAATTTGTACTTACTAATGCATGAACATAAAACACACATAGCACACATTGTACAATGACATAGAATACAGGGGTTTTTTTGACTGCTGAACAAAAAATGAATAAGAATTATATTATTTATATTTTATTTCCCACTTATCTCAATGGACAATTACTTTTGGAAATTCTTTCAACTCATTTCGTGCAATCCTAATATTTTAATTATAATGTGATATATTTTGTGTATATACTATAATTTGTTCTTTGAATATCTTCCTAATGAAATTTCTTTTTTGCCACGACAAACACCACTGAAACAAATGTACATTCATTTATGTCTTCAGAGATAGTACTTCTATCCATGAGATAGGATCTAGTAAGTATATTGTTTGTGTGTATATATACTTAATTTTGATAGATACTGCCAGATTGCTTTCCAAAGAGCCTATATTGCTTCATATTTCCATCCACAGTATATGAAAGCACTCTTTCCCCCACTCTGCAGACAGTCGTGGATCTGATAGCTCCCTTTCATTTCAGACAGACTAATGAGTGTGAAATGATATATTGCTTGTTTTCAATTGCCTTTCTCTGGCTGTTGGGAAACTCGATGGATATTTTCATATGTACATTGACCAAAGGCTGTGAGAAATGAGAAAAATTCATTTATTTTCTGTCTTTAGAGAATGCCCTCCTAAAGTGTATTAATTTTTTTCCTTTTCTTGATGGCATTAGTAACTACCTTTAACTCACTGTTTATTTACTCTCCAGTCAAATGTAAGTAAACACTAGAACATTGTTAACTTTGACTGCAATGTTGTACAGTAAAACCCTAGAACTAAGTCGTCTAGCAAAAGGGTGTAGCTATTAAATAAGTAACAATTTCTTTTCATTTTTCAAATCTCAAGAAAACACCATTTTATTCTCTGCTCCATGAGATGGACTCATTTAGATTCTTCATGTAAATGTAACTGTCCAGTATATATCCTGTCATTTATTATAATTTTCTCAAGATCCATCCATGTTCCCACATAATAGAAGTTTCAACTATTTTGAGATTATAATTTAAATATATTTCTCCCTTCTCTTTACTCTCTTCAAACCCTACTATATACCCTTCCCCACTCTCCTTCAACTTCATGGCCTCTTTTTTCATTAATTATTATTACAGGCACTTATATGTATACATACATACTCTCAAATACAATCTAAGTCTATATAATGCTACCTGCATTATGTTTTAAGGACTGACTGTTTGGCTCTGGGCAACCAATTGTTGTGTTTCTTCCCTGGGGAAGGCTACCTCTTCCAGCTTTCCTGGTTGCCTACATTTCTTTGTGTGGGGTTGAGGCCTGTGGGCTTGTCTCTGTCTAGTTCAGCATGTTCGTTGGTGTCATCCTTGTTCAGTTCATGTTTGAGCATCATAGCATGATAACTCTAAAGGTATAGTAGTGGCACACATACCTTGTTGGTAACTACCAGCTAATTAAACTTAAGTCCTGCTCAACAAGAGGGAGACCATTCCTGGTACTGTCAACTGAGCAAACTAATCAGTACTAGTATAATCAGTACAACCACTAATTTACTAACTCAGCATCACCTCTAACAATAATATACAAATATTTGTCCTTATACCCATAGATAAGTGCAGTCTTCACCCAACATCAAGGAAACTTCTCTTTGAAACAGATGGAAACTAGTACAGAAAACCCTAACCAATCAAAATACAGCTTGTGAAGCCCAGTCCCAACAGATATGTCTACAAACCACTCATGCACCTAAGGCAGGAGGAGGAGGAGGCAGAAAGACTGTATGAGCCAGACTATCAGGAAGTTTGTTTTCAGAGTTGATCTCCTAGTAATATCAGAAGCTACACCCATAAAGTCTCACCAATAGGACTTTATATTTTTAAAGCTGAATAATATTCTATGTATATATGCTATATTTTCTTTGTTACCTGTCTATTTCCAAAATTTGGTTATTTGAAATAATGCTGCAATGAACATGAGAATATAAATATCCCTTAGAGCTTCTGATTTTAATACTTCTGAATGAATTGTCAAAAATGAGATTGGTAATTATAAGGGGTTAAGATCCAACATATACAAGGAACACCTACAACTCAACAGGAACATTAATAATCTTATTTTAGCATTGTAACATGGACAATGAATAGACAATTCTCCAAAGAATACATAGAAATGGCCAACAGACATATGAAAAGGATTTTTCAGCATCGCATATCAATAAGAAAGTGCAAATTAAAACTACAATGAGATGCCACCTTACACATAGGAGATTGCTATTTTTAATTATTTTTATCTCACTGTAAAGATATGAGGAAATTTTAACCATTATATACTGTTGCTGAATTGTAAAATGACATGTCTAGGAAATGGTGTTGAGAGCTCATAAAATCCCATCTACTCTCCACAATCCCACATGGCAACTTTGTAAATGAGAGAACACTGAGGTATTATGGTTATGTGAATGTTGCTATAAGAAATCTGCAAAAAAAAAAAAAAAAAAAAAAAACTCACAGTAAAAAAATTCACGAAAAGTATACAAAGAATTCTAAATGATGTCTATACATATTTGCTCATAACTGCTTTTCCTGGTTCAATAGGAATTGAAATAATGAGTTACTTGAGGAAAATATTTATATGTCATCAAAATTATGTCATTTGATGTTTTTTAATTTCCCCCTTTTTCTCTCCCCCTCCTCTCTCCCTCCCAGATTCCTCTCTCCCTCTACTTCCCAGAGATTTGAATGGTAAAAAATATTGGTGAGGAAGGGATTAAGTTTGTACTCAAAAAATGACTTCTATTCAAGTGGGGGAGAAGAACAAACAGGAAAGCCTACAAATATTTCCTTCCAAGAATATACTCAGCAAAATTTTTAACTTGAAGTATTTTTCTAAAAGGTCTGAACAAGAAGGGAGGACTTCATCAGGTGGGTCATAAAACTGCTCAACATTGTAGAATCACAGCTGTAATGGTGCTCAAATTAGCTTCCCTAAGGAGGGGATTCTGGCCGCAGCCTTTGTTAAGTGCTGTAATGTGAACAGTATAAAATGAATTATTCATGTAATATTTGAGCATACGCTGGGAATTTCTGAAGAACTTCAGGAGAAAAAAATATATGATTTGTCTTTCAGGCAATGAGAAGAATCTGGATCCTGGATTCAAGCAAATAATACCATCCAAGGACAGTCTACATTGATTTCATAACCTTTAGAATTTCCCCCCCACATTAAAGCCGGGGAAATCTAACTCAATCACTGGAATAGGACCCTCCAGTGCTTATTTGAGCACTCTACTGAATTCTTAGAGATGGGGCATCCACTCTTTTTTTTTGGGGGGGGGGGGTTTCGAGACAGGGTTTCTCTGTGTAGCCCTGGCTGTCCTGGAACTCACTCCATAGACCAGGGTGGCCTCAAACTCAGAAATCCACCTGCCTCTGCCTCCCAAGTGCTGGGATTAAAGGCGTGCGCCACCACTGCCCGGCTGGGGCATCCACTCTTAATCCCTGACATGGATTTGAGTTGCCTTTTACTAAGTTCACAATTGCTGCTATTTGTATGTGCGAGTCATTTCTCCTGAAGCAAGACCAGAATTACACCTGGAAATGTAATTCAAATTAAATATAATAATATGGACAACTTTTTCATGTCATTAAAAAATGTCATCTGAATTTAAAGGATAAACTGTTACAAAGTAGCCTTCCTCTTTCTGCATATATTCAGATTCTAATGCCATCATAAATATTCTGCCAGTTTTTAAACTTGTTACCAGTAGAGGGGAGGATATCTAAGTGAGAATCAGTACTCATTTCCTTGAATTTTCGTTAAATTCCTATTTTTAAGAGACCATTCAACAGAAGATTATTCCTTTTGGAGACAGTGATTCAGTGATGATTTAGAAAAAATTAGGCTTTGTTCAAGCTACTTGATGTGTGCTTAAATGTCGGTTTGAGAAATGTTGTCTAGTAAGAATTTAAAAATCTAAACCTACGATCATTATGACTTCAAGAATAATGCTTAGAGTTAGTTCTTCAAATCTTCAAGAATTGTGAGCTTGGTGAATGGAAGACTATTAAGAGCATCTCATTTTTTCCTTTGGGGGTAATAAAGGAATAATGTACATAAGTTAAAGGACATAACACCTCATCAATGAGAAGGCTGCACACTCACCTTCATACCCATGGAACCCTGCTACTGCATCTTCTTTCAGGGGGACTAAACCCAACTGTAACCCCTGGACTACAAAAAGCAGTATCAGCATCCAGCCCATACTAAATGCCTTATCAAATGAAGGAAGTTTTAGAATAAAGTCTGTTCTGAATACTTGTCATCTGCCAAACAAATGGAGCAGTAGTTGGGTAGCTGGTCCAACTAGATGGTAGAGACTTACCAAACCTTATTTCAGTACTCCTAATGGACTTGCTTCCTCTTTATTATTCCAGCGTGTCCCTGATATGAACAAAATCCAATAGAAATAGGATGGACCACAAAGGAAGGAAGAACAAAAATTATGCATTTGATGACACTAACCCCTGAGCACTTTCTCTATTTTATTCAAAACCCAGAATATGTGCATAGAGAAGAATACAGAACAGTGGCTCCATAGCCAGCGAAAACTACTGATATTCTGAGTCTGATGCTTACCGGAATAGAAATAGGAAGTGAGTCACTTATCTTCCTGAAGTCTTAGTTTCCTCACTCTCTGAATTGACAAAGAAGCAATCACTTTGGATGTTAGTTGAAATAATGTATTAAAACTCCTTCATAGTACCTGGCTTGTGAGATACTTGAAAGTGTCACCAATATTAAACTTATCATTAGTGTTATCATTTTGATACTGGTCTATGCACTAGAGACCAGATAATGCATGCTCATCTATATATTTTCTGCATGTAAGAAGCAAACCATAATTGGAAAGAGATTTAGTTTAAAAGGGCCTGGCTCATTCTGCTAAGGGTGATAGTCTTGCTACATTAACTAAGATGTAAGCAACATCCACTCTTGCTTGTTTCAGCAGAGACTCTATAAAACCTCAAAACCAAACAGTAGTGAACTGCAATAAAGTTCAACTAAAACCTGTTGAAATGAAAAGAGCACAGGACGGTGTTAAAACTCTAAAACAACTTCCAAGGCCTTGAGATGTGGGACATTTGGAGACAGTTACCTTTCTCAACTTCTATTTCCTTGGATGTACAACGAAGCTAATTCCAACTACTTTTGCACAGTTATGATATAAAAATAATACTGTGTGTGCAACTGCACAAATGTTAATAATTAAATATAATTACACAATAAGGCAATAAGGCAGCATATGTTACAATCACACTATTCTTTTTTGTTTGTTTGTTTTTTGTTTTTTTTGTTTTTTGTTTTTCGAGACAGGGTTTCTCTGTGTAGCCCTGGCTGTCCTGGAACTCACTCTGTAGACCAGGCTGGTCGCGAACTCAGAAATCCACCTGCCTCTGCCTACCGAGTGCTGGGATTAAAGGCGTGAGCCACCACTGCCCGGCTACAATCACACTATTCTATTGTCCTCCTGACCCATTCAATCAGCCATATCTGTGTGTTGATTTAGGGCCTAAACTATGGTCTCTGTAGCTGCCTCAGCCATACTTGTATGTGTTAAGAGAGTGCCTGCACTAGTCTGTATGACACTGTTGATTTGAGCTACTGACTTACAAAAGAGGGAAAGAGCAAGACTCAGAAAGAATGATGTCAGGCATAAGTAAGTGAGACGCATGGTAAAGGAAGGTGGAGGAATCATAGGAATAGATGCAGATAGGACATGCACCTACCTTAAGAAAGAGGAGAAAGACGAGGTAACGTATTTGTCCGCAAGCAGGAATCAGAAAATGTAAGTCAAAGAGAATCAGTGTAAAATACATGAAGATTTTCATCTTTCCTGTCCTGGATACAGCTATCTAACATTTACCTCTGTTCTTAAACTCTAGGGAAGTCATATGGGCATGAAAATGGTTAAGAAAAAAACAGCATACTTAATAAATTCTGGGAAGGTTTTTTAAAATCTCCTTATCACATCATTCTTACTCTGTTGCTGGAATTCTCAACTAAAGAAAGGGAAATGGAAAATAGTATGAGTTAAGGAGACCAATTCCTTTTGATTTCATAAATATCATTTTGCAGATGCTGTTTAGAAATGGGTTTTCCCACCGGGCAGTGGTGGCGCACGCCTTTATTCCCAGCACTCGGGAGGCAGAGACAGGTGGAGTTCTGAGTTCGAGGCCAGCCTGATCTACAGAGTGAGTTCCAGGACAGCCAGGTTTACACAGAGAAACCCTGTCTCAAAAAAAGAAGAAAAAAAGAAAAAGAAAAAGAAATGTGTTTTCCCACTGACTTTGAGCATAGAATTCTGTTATGATACTTTAGAGAACAACAAATAGATTAATTGCTGAAAAAAGATTCTCACTAGGAACAAACTGATCCTTGTGTTAGCTTCCGTCTCCTGCACAATTATCAACCTCAAAGAAAGTCCAACTAGCCCCAAAGTACCTCTTAGATAAACCAAGTGAGCAGATATAATCATGACCAATCCTGAAGAAAGGAACTGAAGAAATGAGACAATCATTTGCAAAGCATAGAGTCTCTACAGAGTAATATTTTTAATCATGGATCCTCGAATCTAAGATTTTGCAAATGTCAGTGGAAAAAGCAATCTTCACTCCATCCCTCCATGTATAATCTGGTAGCATCCATAAAAGGGCTGTTATACTCTGTACATATCAGTTTGTAAAAATGGATCGTTTATCTACAACAAAAGTACCCCTGCACATCTGTGGAGATTCTCAGCTTATTTTAGGATGGATAATAGAAGGAGAAACATGTTATAAACTATTGCCTATTACTTCCAGAATCACTACAGCAATACCAAAGCCAAGTAGCACAGAAAAGTCCTAATGCACTATGCAATTCAGCTGCAGCTCATCACTGCCAATATAATTACAGGTGCCTGCCTGCCTTCATCCTCTCAGATCTGTGGATAAAAGCCCAAGGCTGAATTTGTATTTCAGCTGCACAGAAGCTGAAGCTAGTAGCCAATAAACACATAGAACAGAACCTGACAGGCAGGCTCTTGCAGAATACAGAGCTACTTGCTGTTCAAAGCTCCTTCAACCCCAAATTTTCAGAAGCACAAAAAAGAGGGAATTGAGATTTTTCCAAAAAGAAGAGATTTTTGTTTCATATAATACTAGAACACACACACAAGCCAGTAGTGATTAATTTTATTTCTCAAGAAAGAACTGTAGCTCAAGGTTTGAGTAACTTGTCACAAAGTGATAGAGTTGGTCCCAGAAGCACAGTTTCTAGCCACACTTTCTGTGGCTTTTCTAGAACACTCTAACAATTTCTGACAAGGTAGATTATGAACAGTTGTGTTTTCGGTAATTTAAAGGTGTTTCAGGAGAGCTAATAATGGCAATAATCAAAGGAGAATTCTGTAGTTCTAAGACTTAAGAGAGAATACAGTGTTTAAATTGATTATATTTGTATACAAGAAAATCAGGAAATACTAAGCTTGAAAGAAAACGGAAAAGATTAGAAGAATTCCTAATAAATATAGAGGAGGGGGCATTCAGAAGGCACAGTGTGCCTGGCAACATCTCTCTAGAATTCCTGTGTTAGTGAAACAAGAAGGAAAACATTTGTGCTGAGATTGTAGATTCTACAGGAACCACGTGTAAATTCGCCTTCTTACACATGAGCAGGTTGGCCGTGTAATTATATTCACACTGAATGCACTACTGTGAGTAAACTGATATCATGATTACAATCTCCTCTCCACAACGGACAGTACTAATCTGCCCCAAACATTGAAGCCATACATCACATTTTGTGGCATTTTATTTGAGACTTGTGAACCTTTAATACCCCCAACTTTTAAAAAATAAAATCTCAAGTTAATTGAACAAATAAATTCTCTACTTAAAAGAAGAATTCCTAAAGGAGGGGGGAAAAAAAGACCTGAGTAAACTCACCAAGCAAGAAACCCTGAGGAATTCCCCATTTCAAAATGTTAATTGTTATGTGGAAGTGGCTTTTGAAGTTCAATTTAATTTCCTGAAAGCCTCAAACAACTCTATTTCCCTATAGAAAATAATTAAGCATCAAGGATAATAGTGTGATTAGAAAGTAAGACATGGAATTTGCTCAGCAAATCAGAAATGGAAGATTCCTGTTCACAGCACCATACCACTCCTTGCCCCATCATATCAGAGCCAACACTAAGCAAGAACAGACAAGTAGGCTGCACTCCAAAGGGGCAGTCTGGCATACACTTGGATTACAGACATTGCTTCATCTGCCTCAAAAAGGATTCTATTTCTCCTTCAGTGGTGGAGAGACTCTGATATCTATGTCACCATTTATGTGCCCATGTAAAGCCTTGTCTCTTGATTTCTGAGATGGCCTGGAGGTTCATGAGTTTAGGGCTTGATTGCCACCATATGGACTTTTAGAAAGTGGCTGTATCCTGACATCTCTGGTGTAATCAATCGATTAATTTCTTGGTAGTCATGACTTTGTGACATTATTGAGTTGTGAAGATGAGGAGGTGAGATTTAGGTGGAAAATATGGGGTTTTGTGAGCTTCTCTCTCTTCTCTCTCTCTCTCTCTCTCTCTCTCTCTCTCTCTCTCTCTCTCTCTCTCTCTCTCTCTCTCTCTCCTGCACCTTTCTCTGAAGCAATACAGTGAGCATGCGCTCTACTATGCCCAATCTCCCATGAAGTACTTCTTACACACAGGCACACAGAAATGGGGCCAGAACACCCTAGACTAAATTTTCTGCAACTATAAGTCAAAATCACATTTAAGAAAATCCTTTAAAATTGTTTCTCTCAGGTATTTCTTACAGCAACAACAACAAAAAATAGACACACACACACACACACACACACAAATGATACCAGGAATGAGGCCATGAAGTTGCTGACAATGTAACTCAGAAGCATTTAGAACGTTTGTGGGATGAATTTAGGAAAGAGTGAAGAAGGGGATACGATAAACCCAGAATATTGATAAAAATATGAATAGTAGGATACTCTGACAAAAGTTACTTAAGGGAGCAAGGGTTTACTCTTTGCCCACAGTTCCCTGTAACATTTCCTCATAGTAGGAAACTCACAGTGACAGGAGCTTGAGGAACATAATAACATAAAATCCATAATGAGCCACCTAGAGCAATGAATATGAGAATTCAGTACAGCCCCCATCTCCATTTATATAGTCTATGATGTTAGTCACTGAATGTACTATAGTGGGTCTTTCTACCTCAATTAATATAATCAAGACAATTGCCCTCGGGCATGCTCACAGGCCCATCTCTTCAGGGATTCTAGATCTTGTCATGTTGAAAATTATGCTACCTATCATAGCTGGTGAGTCATATGCTCACAAGATTTCAGGAAGGAATGAGGATGCTATTGGGTATTGTACCAGAGACCATGTATGTTATAACCTGTCAAATAAGCTATCTATATTTTATCCATCCCCTAAGATGTAATGAGTGAATAAACTGAAGGAAAAGGATTAATTAATTTGGCAAAGAAAACTTCCAGGAAGTTCACTCTTTAGGCTGTTACGTAGTTATTACAGTCTGCCTTTACAGTGCTAACAGTGAGAGTCAAGAGCCGAACACATCTCAGAAATACAAACCATTGCAGTGTGATTAAACTGCCCAGTATAAAGTTGTGGCAAAGGGCAATACTATTGATCAAGAAATTAAAATGACGGCAGAAAGCCAAGCACTAGAATACTCTTCTGTGAGGAAAAGAAAGCAAAGATACTTTGAGGATACCCCAAGAATCAATAACCATCCCATCACCCTGCCAAGGGTGTAAAAGTGTAGGCACGAGTGAAAAACTCTTACAAGAGAGCACTGCAGTGACCTGCTGCACGGGGCCTCTTTTGAGTTGTTCTCTCAGGATTAACTTCACAATGCCCAGCTGCCTGGAGATAGTCATGTGTGCAAATGAGCACTGCCATCTCATGAGCTGGCAGTGGAGACCGCATCATTATTTATATGATGCCGACTTTGGAAGCATATAGAGTGTAAGAGTTAAGGATCATGAAGGGTTCCCATTCAGACTGCAAGGAAAAGCCCTGAGAGGCCAGGGAATGCATGCATAACAGGATCAGTTTCCAATGGATGCACCCTCTATGGAGACAATGGACAGTACTATAGGAGCGAAGCGAAATATGAAATGGAAACCCCGAGACTTGAGAGATGTTAGAGAAACCAAGTGCCTGTCAAGAACAGGCGAAGGAGCAAAAGTTGGGGGGATGCAAAAGTCAAGGCTACACATAGTAGCCTTGTATGGGCTGCCCCATTGTAGTGTTTGGCATGGCATATTGAGTCAAATGTTTCTAAATGAATAATTGAAAATTTGAAACAATAAAAGCTATCGACTGCTTGAACAAACTCAGATATGAAATCATATGTATATGTATCTAACAGTATATTTTCTAAGTACTAAAGAATAAATGTCTCCAAATATAAATAAATATTGTTAAATTATATTAAAGCGAATGTCTAAGGTAAAGGTTAGCAAGTGATCACTACCAGCTTCTTTTGTGGAAAGTTCAAAAGAAAAAGGTCTCACAACCATACATCATCTTAGACAATAATTATAAAACAACACCTTTTTAAGATTCCTTTGGGCTATGGGGTGATATGTATGAATATTCTATGTGCTCAGGTTTAAAGAATAAGTTGTCCCTTCAGAGGCTTGCTGACAACCCAACACTATCATCTATGAGTGATATAATATCTAGTCCCCAGCTTTTGCTACCAAGTTTACTTATTATTTTGCATAACTTAGACATAACTATCAACTGTCAGCCCAACCTGCCAATTATAAATACAGGGAAACTAATTTAAAAATTATAAAACCCATCTAATTCAGAAAATTATTCACCTGCCTGGAAGAAGTTTGTTTTCTTTTGTCTTGCTAAGCACAGTTACTTAGAAGGAGCAAGAAAAGAAGAAAGGAAAGGCATATGCCATAAAACTATGAAGTTTGCATCAAACACTGAGAAATTAATTCAACCAAAAATGTAAAAAATTAACACTGCAAACTCTCAAGTACTGTAAGAAAGAACTAAAAAAAAAAAAAAGAAAAGAAAAGAAAGAAAAATTCCACAAGTCCATGAAAAAGTTAAGTCAGCGTCAACCACAGAAACCTCATCATTGGGATCAGGATTTAAATTATTTATCCTCTTCCACTTCTGATGTGAGAAAAAAATGGAGAACTAGTCACCCAAAGAAATTGTCTAAGCAGTGCTTGAGTTTATGTGGTGCACACCTGTTTAAAAACCTACCTTTTGAAGAAAAGAAAACTTAGAGCAGATCTTAAAATGGGATTAATAAGGAATTAAAAGAAGACAAAGAGTTTGAAAAGAAACAAAGATTAGTGAAAGAGTTAAAAAAAAAAAACTAGACTTAGCTTAAAATTGCATATATTCTTTATAATACTAGAATTTAGTCTATTTCTACTTTCACGTAAAAAAATAAAAAGAAGAACTCATGTCTGCCTCTGACATTTTTGCAAACCAATCATTTAAAAACTCAATGGCTATTGTATCACTGTGGCATATGACTTTAATCCCATCACTTGGGAGGCTGGGGAATCTACAAGAGTTAGAAGCCAGCCTGATCTACCTAATGACCTAGTAAGATTCAGGGCACTCAAGGCTACTTAGTGAGACCCTGTCTCAAAAAAAAAAAAATCAAAAACAAAAAACAAACAAAAAAAATAAGACAAATAAATTAATAAAATTTGCAATAGTCAGAAAACTTTTCTATTCAAAATCAAGTTATAAATGTTTTAAGTAAACATATAATTTTCTATATATAATATAATATGTAGTTCATTTTATTTTCCAAATGGTCTACTTATTTCATGTGATACCATTTGTTGAGAGGATTTGGATGCTCATCACTCATTTCTTCTTACCAGCCTCTATGCTCATTCCTCCAGAATGGATCACCTCTTTAAATAGATAAACGATAGTACCTCAGAGTAGTCTTAGGAAGCAAAGTCTTAGGAACAGGCCAGTCTGTTCACCTTAAAGAAGAGTCCTGAAATGTTACCTAAGACATCTCTTTGTTGAAGCATTCCCCAAAACCATAAAACATGTCCTCTTGACCATCTCAAACAATTGCATATTAGAATGTTTGAAACTCTCTTGATTCATTATAAATGGCCAAAACACAGTCACTAGCACACTTTGAGCACTGAATAAAACTACTTTGTAAACCATGGGCAAAAACCAGCAGCACAGCCTTTCAGAAATGGTCTGTGTATATGTTCTTGTGAAGAAATAGAAAGCCTTAAGCTACCTGTCTCAGCATGAATTATTTGATTATTCTTTTGTTTTGCTTCCTACTTATTTTCTGGATATTTGAGAAGAACAGTTGAAGTGCTGATACTGAAAAAAAGAAGCAGAAACTATGGACCGTCTCTTCCATTAAACTAATCAACCAGAAAGAAATTGGTTCTGTTACTCAAGAAAGCATTTTCTGGTTGTTTGTAATAGTTTCTGGTGCATTCCAAGAAAGACTATCAAGAGTAATTTAGAGAATTAGATTACCTTAAATGTTTAGACACAGTTTTAAGAAATTGAGCAAAAAGTTCATGAGTGATAACAAGCACTAGTTTATTCCACATATACATACTAAATCAGCAACATAACTTCAATTAAAATAAACCTTTACAGACAAAAATGTGAAGGTCTATGAATTTTTCTATTAATTCCAACACCCTTGAAGCTTAACAGATGGAAAGTAATAAACATTCTCCAGAAAGGAGATTTAATTATACCTCCTAATTTATGACTACCATAAGATTAGAACTTACACTATTAAACTCACAATACAACCTCTTGAGTTCATGTATAATTATAACTATTTCACTGAAATATTTTAAATTTGATTTTAAATACTCAACTAAATTTTGCAAATTGACACAAATTATATACATAATGATGTATATAATTATTAATTATACCCACAGATAAAAGTTAAATGTTTCAAGTACTAGAGGTGTCTTAGACCAGGGTATAAAATACTGAGAATTCCCTGCAGACAATTTACTATATCCTTCAAAGAAGGAAAGAATACTTTTAAGTTGTCTTTCTAAGCACTTTCCTTCAGACTAACCAACACACTTCCTGGCTTAACCACCTCATCTGGTCACCCACTAAATGAAACAGCCTTTACTTCCTGTCAGAATTTTGCTCAGGAAGAATCTTCATGAAGGTTTATTTTCTTTGCAAATGTGATTGGAGCACGGGGTACCCAGACATTTCGTCAAACATTCTGGAAGTGACTATGACGATGCCTCTTAATGAGGTTTACTTTTTAATAATAGGGAAAGCATATAGCCCTCCCTAAGTAGCTCCTATTTCTCAGGGGATCCTGACTAATGCAATCTGCAATCTCTAATGAAGAAGGTTTTTCCAGTACTGGAGTTTAAATCTTTTGCATACACTAGGTAGGTAAGCACTCTGACACATACCTAGTCACCTAGTTTGTTAAAGATTTTAACGATAAAATACAAGGGTGGGTCCTTACATTCATTTCAGCAGTATACTCAAAAATCCTTCATCTTTGCTAGAAACATGACAAAAGAAAAAGACATCTCATGTGGCAGCTTGTTGCCTCAGTTTTAGTGGCTTTCTAGGACCCACACAGTTATTCATACCATGTAACAAGAAACTAAAGCTCCACACAATCAGGGTGGTATTTATGTCACCATAGAGCTTGTGTATTAACTCTCATGAAGCTTTTCTTTTAATTCGTACTTAAGTTCTTTCTCTCATTTTAATTCTTCCTCATTTTTTCATCCTCTTCCATATATCTGTTTGTTAGGCCCCCACAAAAGTCTAAACTACTATAAAAATTCAAAAGTAAAATAACTTCCTTCTAAGGAGACTCTGATATACTTACCACGTTAATGGCATATAATATGCATATACCTTTTCTCTTTAATTTTACAGCAACAAATGAATCTTCAAATCCTAGTTCTTAATTGCCTGACCTTGTTTGTTGAATGAATAGATGTGACAAAAGCTTTAAGCACTGGGAAAAGGAAGGCAAGCACAGGTATGAAAAGAGCTACAAAATTAATAACCTGTAAGAATGTTCTGTGAAAGAAAAGATGGAGAAAAAGAACACAAACGTCTGGGGAGCTAATGCAATCCATTCTTTTCCCTCAAACTGAAGAGAAGCAGAGGGAGGCAGAGATTACACTGAGAGAATGACATAATTCAAGAAAAATATCACTAGCCGAGCCTAAAATCTGACAGAGCATGAGTAGGCTGCTTAACTGTCCCGGTGGATTCATCCCTAAACTTAGAACACTAGTCTTGGTCTCTAAGTACACTTGGTTCATGTAATATAGGGGCCTACAGTTTTCATTTATCTTGAAAGTTCCTGTTTCATTTCTTCATTCTAAGGAAGAAAGGGCTTGAACACTGAGGAGCTGATACATTGTTCATACAAATGCAGATGATTTAGTAAGTAAAAAGAAAGATCAAAAAAGCCAACATCCCAGGAACTAAATGTCTATGAATATGCTGCAACTTTCCTTACTATCTGCTTTGTTTACTTTACAATTCATAACAAGCAATATCCCCAGAGCATTGAAGATAGATGAGCAAGAGTTAGAAACGGAATCTAGAGGCAATACCTTCTAAATGCCTGCCTAATTCAATGAAGGGAAGTTAACTGATTTAAAAAGAGGTTGAGACACAAAAAACATTTTTTGTTTGTTCTTCATGATTGGTAAAAATATGTCAATATAACATCATTGACATTGTCTTTAAAATAATCATATATGCTCAAAGATTTCCACTATAATTTTTTTTAAAAAAATAAATTTGCAAAACACTGAAGTATGTGGCAGTGGATCCAGAAATCATGTCATTTAACTTCTGTCCTTTCTCAGTCACCAATTCATATCAGTGCTAAACACTCAACACTTCCCAAGCCACCCAGTATCCTTTGTGTCTGAACATCTCTGTCACATTCTGGACCGATAAATCTAGTAAACTCATCCTAGCTACACAGTATATTCCAGAGTATTCTTATCTTAAAACAAGGCCATGGGAGACAGCAAACAGTCAAAAAGAATGACTGATCAAATGACATGCACCAGTAGGGAAAATGTCTGAAAGACAAAGCCTTCTCAGACAATTTTCCATATTTTTACACATGGCCCCACTGGCTAGTAAACTGGCTCTCTACAAAATATAGAAGAGACTGTTCAGTTGTAATTGGAGAATAAATAAATGGTTTAAATTGATCAATAACAATAACGCAAGAACAAAATTTTATTTGAACACCACCATCATTGACAAACATCTTCAATGCTCAAATACAAAACTAAAATAAAACTAAAAATATAAAATCTTGCAGGAAGGCTTTATGGGTCTTCCCTAACCACTTACTCACATCACCAAAATTGATTTTTATCAGATTAGCTAATTGTTTGGTGTAATAGATGTGAGCCAAAAGGCAAATAAACTTCTCTGTTTATATATCAGTGAGAAGACCAGGTGAGCCTCAGGAAAGCTGAATAATAAATAGAAGGCAGGCTGGGGAAGGAAAGCTGGTGACTTTGGGGACCCACCCTACCTGCTAATGGCTTTGTTTTGTCTAATTCAGATCTTTCAAAACAATTTTCAAGACAGTGTACAATTAAAATGTTGGATACTTACAAACAGCAATGGAGGTTTCTACATTTCTCTGGATATATCCAAGGAACTGGCAACCTCAAGTAGGCAATTCCAGGTAACATGAGACTGGTGGAATGAATGAGCCTACAAGAGGCTAACAGACAGAATCTTGATTTTTGTCTTGGGACAGACCGCACCTGAGAATTTCCAATGCAGAACAAGATGTAGCTCCTCTGGGACTGGAGTGGGCCAGAAAATCTGAAGGCACTAAACTTTAGTGACTAAAGTGTTAAAAAGATTGCAAATGCAGCCATAAGACAATGGTCAGTATTTCAAAAACAGCACAAAAGGGACCAATATCTGTTACTGCTACTGTCAGGACACTGCAGAAAGAAAAGCTTCCTTCCTATCTCTAGCTTCCCTAGCACAAGCAAGGTTTGTCTCTAACAAAACAAGACAAAACACAAACAAGCAAACAAAAAACTGACCACATCAAAACTGGCAAAGAGAAGTCAAGCCTGTTTGCTTGCCTCATTTTATTATACAGTTACATCAAAGGAAAGATTTATCCTGGAGACTTACCCTTTACGTGTTCTAAATACTCAAAAAATTTGAGATCCTCTCTGCTTTTGAGATGAAAGAGACCTGTAATTCCATTTATTAAGTCAACTCTTAAAAATATTTCTTTATTAAAACTTGGTCCTAAACCTAGGTCCACAGCACATGATGAAGGTCTAAGGAAGACTTATTTAACCTACATTAAATCTTGATAACGCATTAATGAGTCTTTTAAAGGGATAATTTTAATTCCCCAATCTTCAACCATAAAGAATATATAGTGCTAATCTGCCTTGCCCTTTCAATTAAACTTGTTAAGGGCTTTCTATTTAGTCAGCACCCTGAATGGGCCATTAAAATTCTTGTTCTGTAAGAGTTGTGCTCAGTGCTCTGTTGTTTTAAATTCCATTAAATCCAAATGGTCTTTATCGCCCCATGACCACTGTGACTTCAATCAGCCAATTTAATTACCTTACACAATTGTCAGCAGAAGCAGCAAAGAAAAACAGGAAGCCATGTGACGTTATCAGATGTAAGTCTACCTCTCCCTTGTTTAATCTAGAGTAGTCAATAATGGTGATGTGCACCTACTTCTTTCCTTTTGGGAGGCTTTTGACCTTCCCTTTCCTGCTAAGATTTAGACTTTAAGATTCATTCTAAGCATTCCTAATACTTGGATGAGTGGACTAAAAAATAAAAACCCTTAGAAAACAAAAGTCCACCACTCAAATGGAAAACATGCAACAATTCAATCGAAACACATGCTACCATGATGGCAAGAAGATCTTCGTACCTCCAGCAGTATGCATGCAGCAGATGTTTTAAGTCTAATACATTTGAAAGACAGTAGACTATATTTGACTCGTTGTGTAAAAATGGGCATTAAATTTTTCGAGAAATGTATAAAACTGAGGCTACAGGAGCAGAGTAAATCCTAAATCCAGCAATTTATTGATCTATGTAAATGTGAGATTTGTACCACTAATGAGAAAACCATTTTCTTTATCAGAAATTATGATAACTAAATACCATAAAAGGTCAATCACATCATCTTATCACAGAGAATACTTTATAATCTGGGGGATATTAAAAGACTCTGATAATCCATGCTGCATCCTCATTCATCTATACCAATGGTTCTGAAGCTGTTGGTTATGATCCCTTTAGCAAACCTCTATAAAAATATTTACAATTCATAATAGTAGCAAAATTACAATTATGAAGTAGCAATGGAAATAACTTTATGGTTGGGGGTCACCACAACCTGAAGAAGTGTATTAAAGGGTCACAGCATTAGAGGGGTTGAGAAGCACTGTCTATAGTATTTTCCCCTTCAAGTGGAAGCAATTGACATTAAGTTTCCTAGCAGAATAAATGTTGAAACAGTATCATTTGAGAATCTGGGGAATGAACACACTTGTGCTGATCACTTAGATTGAACCAAAAAAGCCAAACTTCTCTGAAGAAATGTCCATTGATATATAAACTTGTTCACTTTTTAACGACAACCTTACAAAGCCAGAAAATACACCAAGTTCCATGTGACTGGGTGGAGAGCTATTTCTAGAGGATGGAAAGACCATTTTTCAAAGTCATTTTCTGAAATGATGGTGCCTCCCTTGATGGATCATAGCAAGTTATTCTTTGAGGCTTTAAAACTAAGCTAGAACGGATCAGAAAACCGCATCTTAAAAAAAAAAAAAAAAAAAAAAAAAAAAAAAAAAAAAAAGTCGTGCCTGTTGTTGGTGATCCTTGCAAAGATTTCCCTCTCCTGCCATCCAGAGCTCAGATGAGCAAATTTTATCTTTTGCAGAGATACTGGCTGCTATCACTCCCATCTCCTCTCTTAAGAGTCAGTTTTCAAACTCCCAGACTTAAAGCCACTCCTCCTTCCCTCCCACTTTACCTCCCAAAGGAAGAAAAATCTCTTTCAAAGAACTTGTGGAAAGTGGCAGCTTCCCAGTTCTGTCACTGAACTCAGTCCCTCGATGGTGAAGTACATCTGTCACAAAGCATTGTCTCTGGGAGCACATGAGATTTCCCATAAGAACTGGTTTCGTTCCTTCCACCACGGTGTGGGTTTCTTCTAGTGGGCTGTTCCTGGCCTCATGCCTTCTCCTAGGGCTGAAGCACTAGATGTACAAAGGTGGAGCTGTACAGGACTGAGGTATAGGGCCCAGAAAAATCCCAGCGCTACTGGTAAGGAAGACCTAAACTTGAAAACTTTTGAACAAAACCACTCTGCCAACTGGCTTAAAGAAAATTAAAAGGTCAAGACAGAATGTAGTAAAAAAAAAAAAAAAAAAAAAAAAAAAAAAGTGACGGAGCATTTGCTCCGGCGCATGGAAAAGGAAGGTTTTAGAGATATTGCTTGGTTTCAAAGTTTTGGTTGATGTCTGGGCTCCTGGTGCACTAAACTGCAATTGAGATTAAGACTTTGAATAATAATCTGACCTCAAGATCAGAGAGAGTAGTCCTTTGGGCAGTGGTACCAATAAAGAGCATGCTCAGACATGCTACACAGCCCAGAGTGCGGGAGGCTAACCAGAGCAGAAATGAAGCTTGTTTGCAGTTGGCGTGTTCCTGGGGAGTGGGGAGTGGGTACTGGGAACACAGCAGCGCAGAGCAGAAGCATCCGGAAGAGGACCCGCTGAAGAAACATTTTAGGCAGTGCTGTTACTCCTGGGCTCATTCTGAGGGAAACACCCACTTGGGCATCGCCTTGGACCACTTTCAGATGCAGCTGAATAAGAACAAAGATGTCTTATTTCCATATGGCTAGGCACTGGAAGTGTGACCGCTGGTGCAAGGTCTGGAGAAACGCCTGGGGGCAGAGGTGGGCTTTGTGCCCAGCAGGAGAGGTTGCAGATATCTGACCTGACCTGCGCTGGGAGCCTGACTTTCTGCAGCACAGTTTACCCCTGGAAAGCATGCTTGTCCGCCTCCTAATCCACCCACCCCATACCCTCTGAAGAAGCCCAGTTGTTTCTCAGAATCCGAGGTGGTGAAACTGAGACTCAAGACAAAAAGACCCCTTTACCCAGGCCTCTCAGCCCACTGGCCAGTAGGTAACTCATAGCCAACACTTGGGTAGACTTTCTTACTACCTCATGAGGCCTTACAGCTTTGGGAATGTGCCCAAGGGTCAGCGCTGCAGAGTGATTTGCCTAGCAGTTATTTTCAGAGTGCACAGCCTGCCCAAAGTCTGGCCTAGAGTAGGAAAAGGGCGCCCTGATGCTGCAAAGTTTTCTGGAGTATCTGAGCCTCACTGTGGCTGAGGCTCAGATTTCATCAGCATCCCCCATCACCAGCCCCTCCCACAACTCCCCTCCCCAGACCTTTCTAAGCTGCTGTCATTCTGTGTTTGGGGGCAGGAAGAGGAAAAGCAACCGGGAGAAAGAGAGGGAGAAAGAGGATGCCTAGAGAAGGCAGAAGTTAATAGGCAGAGAAAGGAAGAAACTCCGGGGTCAGAGACACCCTGAGATGTAGGAAAGCCTAGTTTTTCAGAAGGTGAAAGGAAGAGAAAGGGTCGATCTACTGGCTTCAGAGAGAATACCATATAGTTTATGAGGGTGAATTTTCATCATCAGTTGAGGGGAAGAGGAGGTGGGATGACCTCAAGCCAGCTTCGTGGTTGCCATAGCACCAGAAGCCTGGCAGCCCCAAGCCTTTCTCCAGGATAGCCTCACTCTAGGCTGCCTCCTGGGAGACACCTGAGGCAGGGAAGGCTGTGGCTTCCACCCACACCCAGCTTTCCACCACAGCCCAAGGACAGCTGCTCAACAATGATTCCAACTCTTTCCTCCCAGGTCAGGAGGGCAGAAATGTTGGAACTTTATAGAATGAAAGTTTAAAATAAACATTTTCATGAGGTACTTACAGGCATTTAACTAACCATCCAATCCACTCAGTACAATTTTACCCCAGAAGAAAATAAAACTCCCACCACTGCATCAAAATAGTCTCAACAGGGAAATGTTCCAATGATTACAACTGTTCACAATCGTTCCTGGCAGTCAGGTCAGATTTAGAGAAAATGGATCTCCAGGTGGACAACCTTTGACGCTAATGTAGAAAACCAAACCAAATAAACAAGCAAACAGAAACAGATCATCTTCAAAGTAGAAAGTTTGTCTAGGGTGTCAAGGGACTGACGTGGAGATCTTTGGCTGGCGAGTGTCCTTTTTCTTAAGAACATTCTTAGAGTTTGTCTAGAAAAATGTGTGTGTGTGTGTGTGTGTGTGTGTGTTCTTTCAGAAAGCTGCTACACTGCCATAGATGCCAAGATTTTTTTTAAAAATATGAACATATGAAATGATCAGCAAATGTAACAATCTAATGATTCAGCAATTATTGTGCTGCAAGACCAGAGCCCAAAAATTAAATCTTGAGAATATTAGTGGTGGTTTTCAGGCACCAGTTCACCCCCCCCCCATCATGTACATTCTTACTGATACACACGAGAAGTTATACAAGTTCACTTATGGACTTTGAATTACTCAAAATAACGTGTATGGGGTGGGGGGTGTTGGTTAATTCCATAGTATAGCACTTCCCATATTAGTGGCCAAATTGCTGTGGCACACATACTATACACATCTTCACACACAGCTCCCAGGAATATAAGGACTTCTTTAATCCTGTCTAAAGAAGCAAGCATTCTTGTGGACGCTTGTTGCTAAGAGCAACATGCTTAAGTACCATCTAAAGACAGAAGAAAGCAGGAAAATACTCCAGCTAGAATCTAGCTACATTCTATTGTCTCTTGTTATTACCAGTCTTTTTGGCTGTAGGTGACATATAGGGAGGGGCTACCTTTTCAAATACATGTAAAAATGTTCCTATTTTATTTCTACAAAGATTGAGGGAGACAGTGAATTTTATCACTAAAGAAAGATCACTTGGGAAAAAAAAAGAGAGAGATTGCTAGTGTTACAGAAGGGGCAGGCAACTCTGCTATACATCAGACAGAATAACTTAATGTGTCTAATTTTATTTCAAAGACACATACTCTGTTTTACATGCTTCCTACTCTCTCTGGCTTAAATCCCCTTAGAACTGACAGAGGCAGCGCTGAGAGAGTAGGAGCTTTTTGCCCTGTTGACTCTTTCCAATGCCCTTCTTTAGGGAACTTCCCCTAATGAGTTCTGCTCTTACTAAAAATCCCAGTTGGTCATTCTGAGCAGCCAAGCATTTCCTACAATTCACCTACTTCAAGCAAACCACAGGATCAGGGAACATACTGGAAACCCACGTTTAGATTTTCCTCCAAGAGAAAAAGAAGCCCAGATTCTTGGGAAAGCTATAAATCCTTCTCAAATATGACTATCTGGGGTCTTTTATCCATGTCAGAGTGAAACAAAGATGCACTTAGACCCACACACTCAACACCCCTCCTCCCTCTGCCTCCAGTTACTAGGTTCCTTATTTATTAGGTCCAGACTCCGTGCGGGGGCGGGGCAAGGGGGGCGGAGAGCTGTGAAAGAACTCAGCAAGTTAAAAAACAAAACAAACAAGAAGCCTGTCATGATTGCGCTATTTCACTGCGCGCTGAGTGACATCTTCCCGTTATTAATAAAGCCTGAAATTATACAACAATATTTCTTAAAGCTCTGCGTATCAGAAGAAGATCATCGAGGAGGGGGAAAAAAAGATTAAATTGACCAATAGGCTTCTCTTACAAAAGAAATCAAAAGGGCTAGTGCCTTCTGGTTTCAAGTGAGGACCTAGGCAGGTCCCGGCAGAAGCGGACACATGCAACTCAGGGAAGAGTTACCAGACTCGGTAGCACAAGCTACAGATTTGCCAGCCCTAGACCTCGCTTTGGTTAGGACCGAGGCACCCAGACAGCTGGAAGGTTCCCGGGGAGACCAAAGCAGCCTAGGGTGGCCGTGCCCCCATCACTGCTATACCCGTGGCGGGCTACGGTAAGGCGATTCATCCGGCTAGTAGTACCACGCACTAGCACCTCCTTCATCCTCCCGGGACCCAAAATAAAATGAGGATAAATAGAGGGGATAAATGAAAGCAGGGGGCGGTCTTTAAAATCCGTGAGGGAGCGGGTCTGGAAGCGGAAAGCCCACGCCAGGCAGAGCGACCGCCTGTTTACATCCGGCGCCTCAGAACCCACACCAGGCGACGGTGAGATGCAGGGAATCTTACCGAATCTTAACACATGTGTGGTTCCTTGCGAATATCCGATCCACAATAAGCAGAGCAGGACTTTAATGGAGCGACTGAAGACTAGATTACTTAGAACTGGGAAAATAATCTTCATGATGTTTCCGTGCCTGCGCGCGCGGCACCCACTTCCCCGATTTAGCGTTAGGCTCCGGGCTTGGACGAGGAGGAGGATGCGTGGAGTAGTGGCCGCAGACACAATCACGGCATGGTCACAGAAAGAGGAAGGAGTCTCCGCTTCCCAAACCCATTAGCAGTCGCTGCATGTTCTTCACTCACTGCGCCAAGGAGCAAGCTTCCACTGCAAGGGATGGTGGGACATCCATGTTAGTCCGGGAGCATCCGGGAAAAATCCAGTAAGCACAATGTCCAGCCGCGCGAGCCTGAGAGAGCACAAGAAGAGGAAAATCAAAAGGACGTCCAGCCCTGCAAGGACTAGGTGTCGAAAGCCAGCCACAGTCCCAACACAAAGGGAGCTTTGCTCACAAGGGTTTCGCCAGGCCCTTATTCCACTGCACTGCTGCACAGCTTCTGACGTTAGGCCAAGATAAAGTGAGAAAAATTGAGATAGCTGCTTCCTGCCACTGAGCTTCCCCATATATATTATGCAACCGTTCTGATAGCCCGCCTTGAGTAGCAAAAAAGGAAGCTTTATTACATGATTCGATGAAAATTGCTTTGAATTTTAGTAAGACTCGACAGAGTGCCTGGTGTATGCAAACAGACTTCGTACAATCAGCTGATTAATTTTAATAATTGACTAGCTAAGTCAAAGTCACTTTGTCTAGGAGTTGTATCTCAAAAAAGAGAATACTCTAAAACAGAGGACTGTGCTGTCAATCTAACTTGCTGTTAAGCTACATAAGTCTTATACTTTTAAATTTTGAGTAGAAAAGAATACACGGTGGGATGCAATTGGAGAGCTGAATGTGGTCTTTAAAACTTGAGTGGAATATTTCTTGATTAGTAAAGAGAAATTTCTTCAGGTGGATTTTTAGGGGGAAATGGAATCATTTCCCCACACTTTTATCTCACTTAAGACAATCTTATACAAGACAATGGTGTTTAAGCTACAGTAGCATATTCCAAAGGCTTTGTGATCACATTTTCTCCTTTTTAAAATTTATTTTTTCCTTAAAAATGCAATATCAGGTCAATGATTTGTTTTGTTTTGTTTTTTTAAAAAATCTCATCATTGGCTAGTTTTCTGATGGGAATTTTTAAATTCATTTCCTCTCTTGACTCCCAAGTAGAAATGTCTACAAGTGAAAACTATAAAATGCACATTTCTTTTAATACGAAAATATTTTGTTGAAATAGGCAATATAGTGCCCAAGGAATATGGCTATCCCCAAATCCACTACTACCATTTGCAATAGTAGGAAGAGATAATGAGGAAAGGAACTAGTACACCATTGATGACACTATAACCTTATTAAGAAGTGCAAAGGGCAAACTGTTGAATTTGTATTTTAATATTAATCTCTGTTCATTATCAACAAATAGGGCACAAGTTAGATCTTATAAAATTATACAAGCTCATCATATTGGAGACTATCTAATTTTAAATGCGTGGTATGAGTACTGTTTAAGTTCTTATATTACTATGGTTATATTTTCCCTAAATAACAGGAAGACACCACAATGTATTCACTCCATCATAGCGAGATTTTTTACTATATAGTTTTTCTTAACACATTAATATAAAATGCTGATTGAAAAAATATACACTTTTAAATGCACTAAGAGACGCTGATATTTTCAAAAGATGGAGGCATAACTGCAGTGTCAAAAATAAGTATCATGTAAAGCTAGTTCTGCAGTCTAGCAGGCAATCCCATCAAACAATTCCACTATTAGAGCACTTTAAAAGGAACACCTAGTGCTGAAACCAAGGGTATCTAGCGACTCCTTCAGTCCACGTTTGAAACATCACTTATAAAACATGTTGAAGTCCAACATATCCTGTCTTGTATTTGCTGTTTCATTTTTTTCTCATTCTATTTGGTCATTTTACTTCTTCACTCTCGTGGAGATAACAACAGCCCAGAGAAAATACATATTCTTGGTTGTTTTCATTTCCCAATATAATTGATATCTATTACCTGAAAACAGCATGATCTGTTATAACTAATCAAATTTCTGCATTTTTTTTTTTTGCAGTGTAGCTGGCATTTCATAGAACCAGAGCAAGCATACTATACCACAATTTCTTCTTCACGCATTTTTTTAACATGACAGTATTTGTCATAGCAGTTGTCATCTGCCTACTTACAACTAGCACTGTCAGCTACTTATGTGGCATCATTGTTGGTTATCTAGTGGGAAAGTGAAAGAATTCTCATGAAATTCGTATAAAAATAAAGTTTAAAAATATCTGATACAAATTTCCTTAGTACTAAGTTATCTCCAAAGAACCACCTTTGCACATATTGTAAATAGGGTTCATTTATATCCTTTAACTAAGTTCAAAAGCTTTAACTTAACAGATAGCAACTCCCCCTGTCTAACGGAACTTCTGTGATACCAGGGTCAAACCTTTCTTCAGGATTGAACAGAGCACAAGACAAATTTATTCTCAGTTATTGAAAATAATAAAATGAATGGATAACATGCCATTTGAAGTGACAGTGTGCATATTTCTATAACAGAGTAAAGGACTTTGAATCGTTGCAGAACACATACATAGTCAAGAGGTCAATTTTGTGAAATGTGTTTTGTATGTCTTTCGGTGTGAGTCGTGTGTTGCTTAACACATCTGAGACATATTAACAGTGATCCCTTTCCACTAACTACTACAAAAGCCACTAACGTTCACTTGAGACCCTTCAGGGCGGCTAAAGGACTCATTTTCCCATACAAAAATATTAGCATGAAAAAAATTTAAGATGCTGAAACAAGTTGTCGATATTCAGTGGCTTAAAACATTTCTGAAATGAACTGTTAGTTATCACTTTTAATCACCCACCTCCAGATTTCCATCTGTTAAGAGGGAAAACAGATTAATAGCATCCTTTCTATTAAGCTTCATCCTTCAGATCAATAGCATCAACTCAGTACATTTACCTTTCAAACACACACACACACACACACACACACACACACACACACAATGGTCTAGCATTATAGGAGATGCTGATTTACTATATGGATGTTTTGGAGTTATTGCAAGTATCTCCTCAATAGTGACACTATCATCATAGTTCTGAGGATTAATAGTTCTTAATCTATATTCTACTGATCACATTTAATTATCTTAAAATTGTGTCAGTTCTATATTTGCTTACTTCTTAATAGAAAGTGAAAAAATACTTGATTTAGGTTTTCAGTGATCATAAAAAAAAAAAAAAAAAGTGTGCTTTGTCCTACAGATTCATTAGCTTCGCAGTTATTTCAACCACATGGCAATCCTTATTGCTAGGAGCTAAAGCTCCGAGGGTTCCAAGGTCAAAGCAGGGATGAAAAACGGCAAGCACACACGTGTATGCTCACACAGAGAAAGCCTTAAAATATCAGAGAAGGCTAATACGAAGAACTACCAAGCCTACAATGAATAATAAGGGAGGTAAATGTATATCGTGGTCACGAAAAGCCTGTACCTACAACAACAACAGTGAGAACGATGAGAGACATTAGCTTCATCTTTCATTGCACTTTTGTATTACCTGACACTAATGACCTCTTCTTCTTGGGCACTATTACTTTAGAAGCAATTTTAGTTTCCTAGTCTCCGGGTGAAAATGAATCTTATTCTAGTTAGCTGCCACCTGCTGGGGCATGAACAAATGTGTAATAACCCTTATAGCAGAACATTTAAAAGACAATTCCTATACTTTGGCTAGAGACAGCAAATATGTATTCTAGAAAAAATCAGAATTTTAAAACCACCTCGAAGGTTTTTCCATGGCATATATGTAGTGCATTTAAATTTTCTCACACAAGTGAGAGGCTTCTGCTTGCCCCCTCACTGCTGTCCTGCTGCTATGGGACAATTGTGAAACCTCACTGTATAGTAACACCTAAGGCGTTATTCCATGCAAGTGGCTGATTGTGTTGAAGCTTAGCTAAAATAAACAGCCTACTCAATCACTAAAGGGGAAACAGAATGAAGTCTAAGGCAGAGATCAGCTAAAACCACGCTGTTGCATACTCATCTATGATTTCTATGTTATTTCTTGGGATTCTAAACACATTATCAAACTGTTCTATTATCATTCTGCTATGTTGATGGCTAATGATATTTTTAACTTTAATTACTATTTAGGTGCTGAAAATGTACCTTAATTAAGAAATTGAACCAAGGGTATTTGTGTCTGTTAAGCTCCTTTTAAAAAATTCAGCATGTGCAGTCCTCAGTGGACTTAAATTTAAAAGAAAAAACATAGGTGTTTTACTATTTAGTCATTTTCTGTCTTATCTTCCCCTGTGCATTTCAATTCATTTAACTCCTAAGTTTCTAAGGTCATTGGGAGTTCATAAGCTTACTTGATTATTGCGGGAGTCTATTCTGCAAAGTTATAAGGAAGTAAAACAAGTCAAAATTAATACAATTGCATATTTTCCACCAACTAAACTTCAGACTTATTTAAATGAATTAATCATATTCTTGTGAGATGAAAAATCAACCTATAAGGTAATTTTGATGAGAGATACTTACAGTGTGAAGATGAAGAAATGATAAACGGTAATCTGTTCGTGTTGTTACCAGAGGGTAGTTTCTAATATCCTCCAACCCCCAAATCCAAAATCATTATTTTAGAAGCACTACTCCCATTTGACTCTCTCTCTCTCTCTCTCTCTCTCTCTCTCTCTCTCTCTCTCTCTCTCTCTC
>CM052720.1:1517055-1530966 GCA_028551405.1 Uromys caudimaculatus | reverse complement strand
CAGTTAGTCCTTACCCCTGTGGGATGCCCTGAGTATTTTTTTTTTCTCAGAAGCTTTTAATACTGTCCTCAGTTAAAATAATCTCAACTTTCTCAGTCCAGAGTTATGGATCAGGGAGATAGTGGGACTGGTGGACGAAAGAGGGATGAGGAGTTGTTATAACACGAAGATATACAGCTTTCCTGCGTCTCTTCGCCTTGAGCATGAGTCCTGGTAGCTGAGGACACATCTGACAGATCCACTTATTCAAATATTTTGCGTGGAGAACACCAGAGCGCCAGGAGCCAAATGAGCCACTTGCATCCTTGCGGGGGACTGGCTGCAGCAAGTGGGACAAAGCCCTTCAAGCGACTGCATCCATCAGGTGCCTGGAGCGCACCGACTCAGCCGGGCTGCCCTTCGCCTCTTCCTTCCCTTTCCGCGGCCAGCGCTCCTCGCCGGTACGCAGTGCCTCCGGACCCACAGCGAACGCCCTGGGATTGAGCTCCAGGGAGGGTCCGCCGCCGGCGAGTGCTTACCTGCGGCTAGGGTGAAGAGGGAGGGTAGGGACTGGGATAGTCCTCTCGGAGCCGCGGCGGGAGGAGGTTCAGCAGGGAGTCCCCGGCTCCCAGCCTCGGCCACGCAGCCGCCAGCGAGAGCGCAAGTGACGGCGGCGGCTGAGACCAAGACCGCGGAGCCGCTGCGGTGGCGCTGGAGACAGACACGCCTCCTGGCGGGGGTTCCTCTCCTCTTGCTTTAAAGGCGCCGCGCTTCTTTCCCTGCTGCTGTTACTAGCTCCAGGGCACCCGGGCCCACCCGAGAGCACCGCACGCTCTTTATTTCAAGAACTCCAGGGAGAGAATTCCAGTTGCTGACCACCTAGTGCTTCCGGAACCCTCGGCCTTGATTTCGTCTCCTGCCAGCAAGCACATCCACATCCAGGCATAGGGGAACTGGGACAGAGATGCTCTGAATGATAGTGGGTAAGGCAAAAGGGCCAAGGAAATTGCCTGCTCTGAGAAGCTACATTGGGTATAAGGAGTCTTAGCTTCTGCTTCTGGGTGGCTGCTTTTATGCTGCTCCGAAACCATGGCAACAAGACTTCTCTGTTGCCAGCATCTGGGGAGCAGCTGGTTGTCTCCAAAGTGACCCTTTTGGTTCAACTACTGCATTTCCCATTGAGGTTGGTGAGGATCATCCTGATTTCTGCTCCTTCTACCTCTATCTAGCTTCTCAGACTAGGTGGGTTTTGGTCTCTCCTAGTGTCTGTTAGCACCTGAAATGGAATTTCAACATCAAGATGCTGGCTGACCATTTCGGCACAGGCCTAGCCCCCTAATATCTGATTCTGTTCTTCAAGCTAGGTCCCTGAACTCTGAAGGAATTTGAGGCCTGGCACGCACAGAACCTGGGGTCCTGGCTGTCATGGTTGGGAACATGAGCATATAGAAGTACTTAAATATGAGAGATCGAAAGACGTTTTTAAGGGGAAGTGGGAGGAGGAGGGTGCCTAAGACCTAGGGTCTTCCCAAGGGTTGCTTCCTGGAGTCAGGGGTGGGGACAGGAGGCAGAGAGCATACCAGACTCCTCAGGCTTCTCTGGGGGAGCGATTAGCTTCTGCAAACAATCCCGGATTTGTTCTCCTCTGGGTCAGAAAAGTCAACATCTGTTCAATACCTTTGCTACTTTATCCTCAGCCCTGCAATATTAACTAGAGTGGAGACTTAGCAATTGCCCCCAGAGTACATTGGTGAGCTACTATTGAGGAGGTTTAAGAGAGGCCAAGCTTGAGCAGGCTCCACATATCAGCCCAGGAGACAAATTTCAAAGGAATTGTAATAGGACGCAGGCCAGGTGGAATTCCTAACTCAGTGGAGCCCAGAGGCAACTGCAGTCCCAGAAGCACTCCAGTCTAATTCTGAAGGTCTGGAAGCAGAGACTCCAGGTTCACCCGACAGCTGACCAACAGGCTGCAGAGAAGCATTTGTTCTTTTGCTGTATTTTGTTTGTTTATTTGTTTGTTTTGTTTTACCTGCAGCCATTGCTACCCCAGAAGAGTAATATCTTTCCAGAACCTGTCTTGGTATTGCCACACACCCTGGGCTAGTATCTGACTCAGTCCTACCCAAATCCTCACTCATTACTACTATGTTCACCATCCTAGGCTCTCTACACCATATCACACATGCACCACACACTTACTGTGCTTAGCTGCCTCTGGGAGACATGGGCTTAAGTTAAGAAGAGATGAGTTAGTGGTATGCAGTGTCCGTTTGTGGTTTAAAGATCCCAGGAATGGCTAGAAGGTTCCTGTAATTAAGGCAACAGCAGCCTTGTTGTACAAAGAGAATAAATAGTCAATGACTGTATTGTGCATCCTGGACAGGACAGCACTGACGCGTGACCAGCTCCAGGCCCCTGGGCTCCAGCTGCTGTGACCTGCAGCCTAATAGGCCCTCCAAGAACAGTGCAGTTCGGGCCAGGCTCAGGAAAAATTGTTCCATTCAGCCTTATTGCCTGATGAGAGTGATGAAGACAACTTGTCTACTAGCCAAGGACGCTCTCCATGTCATCTTAATATCCACACACACACCCTTTCAGAGAGAGAGACAAAACACCTGCCAGTAGATCCAATGGAAATCCCTAGGTGAAGGCATCCAGCTGCTTTATGGTGATTCTGAGAGTGTGGTGCAGAGAAGGTCTTATTGTGCTTTAAGTGTTTGACACACAGGCGGGCCTGAAGGTACTGGAATCAGCCTTCCCCACTGCTGAACTCTGGCCCATATTGTATCTGGGGAGGGAAGGCTTAAGGAAAAATCTCTTTTAGTGGATGTTTCTTCTTAGAATCTAGCTATAGATTTCTTTCCCAAGACAAACTTCACACACTTATAAAGAACTATACAACTGTGATGGGGCTACCAAGGCAAAGGGGGAAGGGGGAAAGAGCTGAGAGGAGAGTGGAAATAATCCAAAGTATACAAGCAAAATGCAGACTGACAAAAGAGCACTATAACTTGCATTTTTATTTAACCCTTCCGAGCTCTCTACTGCTACAGAGATATTTCTTATAATTTATTTAAAGATCTATGAGTTATACATCAAAGAATTTAAAGTCCAGTTCCCTTCTAAGGAAACCATAAATATCTACACCCTCAGTCACCCTAAGAGCATGTTCCATATTTGAAAAAATCACCCCATCCCTGAGTCTCCTACAGGAAGCTCCCATACCCCTTTTTGACCACTCAAGGTGCTGGACTCTTGGGACATTAGTAGCTCCTGTAGAGCCAACAGGGACTACCTTGAACTGTCCAACTCACTGTTGGGATTTGTTGTTATCTGCTTTGTTGTGTTTCAAACTGTGTTACTTGGACGAAGAAATAGAAAGTGCTATTTTTAATCGTCTGATTCAGTGTTATCATTTTACAAGTAGTAAAATCCAAACTGACAGGAAAAAGAGTGACTTGCTCAGAATGTGGCGGAAACAAGACTGTCTTCTAAGTGTGCACAGCAACACCGGGGCGTCCTCAATCGCTGAGTTTAAAACTTAGACAAATGTGAAGTTCAGTGGGATGGGGTAAAACCCAGGAGGCAAATGCTTACCCATCACTCACAAGGCCATGGGTTTGATCTCTTGCACCATCCCCCAAAACCAAAAGCTCCTTCAAGAGCAGTTTTTGTTTCACAGATCTTTTAAATAACTCAACATATAAATACATTTCCATATGGTGTCAAAATTTTGCATACAGTAAATAAGTAAATAAGATACATAGACCCTCTGAAACCCATAGTAGGTCAGTAGACCTCAGATTGAGAATTGCTAGTCTAGTCAAATAATATCATTTGACAAATGAGAAACTTTAACAACAACAAAAAAACTTTGTTTAGAACCAGATTTGTTTAATGACACTTCCAAGACTAGAAACTAGCTATTCTGATTTTCACCTAATTTTATTACCTTGAAGTGTGTGTGTGTGTGTGTGTGTGTGTGTGTGTGTGTGTGTGCGCGCGCATATACATGAAATTCATGTAACTCTTAATGACTTACAAAGGCCTAGTTAAATATTTCCTGAATAGATGGGACTTTTATTTATTTCTGAATGCTCTTGGATGCATTACTTCATTACATACTATTTACTATACACTATTCTAATGTTCTAAAAACAAATATAGTGAATACATTTTAAAATATAAGACAATGCCTTCCTGGTTTATTGACATTACAGTAGACTCCTGAAGATTGGTAAATGTGTATAGCTGGAGAAAAGGGGTTCTAGATAGAAAAAAATAAATACAATAAAGAGCTGGAGGTTAAACCAGGTATAAAGCTTTTAATGAAGAACAAAAAAGTCAATTTTCAAAGATTAGGCACAAACTGTTTGGAAATCCTGAGGAGTAGAAGGTCCTGTCCTGGGTAGTCTGTGATTTTTCCCTTGTGGCAACATGGAGGAGAGAAACAATCTGACACGTGAGATGAAATGAAACACCTTTCCTGTTTTACTAAGGCGGGATAGTCATAATAAAGTTCAGGGTAGAAGCAACCAAACCAGGGAGACACTACTCTAATAACCAGCTGAGACCCATTATGGATGAAACCAAGATAGTGGTATGAAAATAAAGATGGTGACTAATGTTAGGTGTATTTTTAAGTAAAGCTGGAAAAATCTGTAGATAGGTCAAATAAAGAATGACTATAATTTTTAATCTGAACATTGCTATTATTTACTAAAATAATGAGAACATAAATAGGTTTGGAGGAATCTGCTAAATAATGAGTGAAGATTTGGATGTACTTTTGACTGGCTTTTGACAACATATACTAAAAATGGAAGATCTATACTATGGACTGGTTGTTCAGATATATATATGTGATATATATATCACATATATATATAAAATATCAAAGAGATGGCATAATAGAGGAGATAGCTGTAGACAAAAAACTCAAGAATTTTCAGAGTAAGAACAAAATATTTTGAAACATATGCATAGAAGAACCAAGAAGAAAGTGTACAAAATAGCAGCCACTATAGTAAACTAGTCAATGTGTTGGTGTAGACTCACAAAGAAATCATTGCTCAAGGGCTGGAGAGATGGCTCAGCGGTTAAGAGCACTGACTGCTCTTCCAGAGGTCCTGAGTTCAATTTCCGGCAACCACATGGTGGCTCACAACTATCCGTAAAGGGATCCCATGCCCTCTTCTGGTGTGTCTGAAGACAGCTATGTACTCATATAAATAATAAATAAATTAATTAAAAAAAAAAAAGAAATCATTGCTCAGTTGAGCTCAATGTTACTGAGACTGAATACCAAGAACTGGCACTGTGACATACTGGTGTGGTGGTACTGGAGACATGGTTAGGAGCAGACTTAGAGTACGGCAGGCATGGATTAAAGCATGTCTGAAATAAGTTTAAGAAAGATAGGAGAAGAACTGAAGGAGGATAAAACCATTACTTCCAAGGGATTTTGCTCTTAAGAAGAGAGGATAAATGAGAGTACATCAGGAGGTCAAGGTAAGAGCAAGGGAGCTTACGTTTGAAGCAAAGATCGTTGACACAGAATGTTAGTATCCTACCAAGAATGATAAGGTGTGGTGACCTTTGAGTACTAAGAAAGAGGGAACACTAATCCAAACAGAGAAGGGTCCATTTATCCAATTGATTAGAAGATAAGTAGCATATGTCATACAAATGCCAACTGTTTCTATATGTGGTGTTGAGAGGTCACTTTTCTTGTGTGAGCACAAAAACCCCATGGTGGATGACTTTGCTCCAAGACCACCTTAACCCATGTTCTATTATCTCCATTCTTTTTTTCATTAATTTATTTATTCATTCACTTTGCACCTCCATGGCAGTGGCCCCTCCCTCCTCTTGTCCCAGTCCTATCCTTACAAATCCCTCCTCCCATTACCCCCTCCTCTTGTCCTCAGGGTGGTATTATCTCCCTTCTCACAGAGATGCTACTTCATTTGTCCCACATCATCAATTCAGTATCGAATGTCACAGGAAGAGAAAGTGAAAAAAATAAAATAAGAACAGGAAGATGATATGAGGTCTTCTTGATGCGTGTGTGTGTGTGTGTGTGTGTGTGTGTGTGTGTGTGTGTGTGTGTGTGAGAGTGTGTGTGTGTGTGTGTGGTGTTTTCTTCTGATAGTAAGAATATAGAACAAGCTGAAAGTCTTAAGGGAAGAAGATATTAGATCTTTAACAAGAATAAAGTGTGGCATTTTTATCTGGAAGCATGGAAGTCTGAAAGGATAATGAAATCTAGCTGGATTCTTGGCCAGAACTCAGGGCCACTCTATTTTTATGACTTGCAAGTATTTGAGTGTTCCAACAACTCAATCATGCTTTCTGTAAGTGTAATAGCTAGACTCTGAGGTTTTTAATTCTTTGCACTGTCTCTCCTCATCCATCTCATTATTATTGGTTCTACTCTCACTGACTCACAAACTACTATGTCCTATTTCCACTGCTAGCATAATTCATTTATTCTTTTAGCATATTTTTACCAAGTACCTTAGTGTTCCACAGAAATAAAGACAGTGCATAGAAAAATGTGAGCAATATACTTTGGAAGATATTTCTGAAGACACATGGTAAATTTTGTTACTAGATTCTGACACTTCCTTGTCTTCATCCTACAGAAAGCACCAAGGAAAACCAGCAGTACATTGGCAGAACATACAGAAGTGCTGTCTGTTAGAGAGGTATCCTACACTAGAAAATATTGTTACACTAGATTCCCCATTCTATGACAAACAAAAAAAGGAAAGAGACTGTGAAAATTGTAAAGAATTGTAGAAAAGTAGACAGAACCTCTCACTCAGGTAGGGTAGGTGGACACACATGTTAGAAGTGTACATTTCCCAAAACCTAAGGAGTCAATTTCCAACATCCTCCAAATACAAATCTCTGCGATTGCTTCCTCATTCACCCTGGCTTTCTTCCACATGCTGGAAGAAAAATTCTTTGAAAAGTATTATTTATCTAAAACGTTCTTTATTCTATGTATATTTTCACACAAAATGCTGCATGTAATTCTCTAAATGGGACTGTCATGCAAAATTTTTATCTTAAAGATAAGAAAGTTAAAAACAAAAAAGTTATATAATTTGCCGATCAGAACTCTGCTTATGAAGAGACAGCTAGGCTTTAAGACTTTGTACATGGGCGGTGGGGTGGAGGAAAGGGGTACCTTTCCCAGATTCCTGTCGGTTCTAATAAAGGGATCATACTTTTCTAGCATGTAAGGGATAATTCTCTTCAGAACAGCTAGGACTACAAAGGCCACAGGAGAATATGAAGCAGTTTAGATTGATCAAAACGGCTTCCTCCACTATAAGCTAAGTCAAGTCTTTGAAGCAAAACAAACAAACAAACAAACAAACAATAAAGAGACAAGGAAATTGCCTTAAAAAATAAATGGAAGTCTTCTGCTCAGTCTTTGTGGAATTCATGGAAAACTCTAGATTATGATCTGAATGTTCAAGAGATTATTGTTTTGTTTTTCAACAAAACCTAAAGAGCAGACTCTGTTAATAGTGTTTTTTCAGTGAGAACTCACTATGAAACTACTTTTGGTGGTATCTCTTTAACCATCAAAGTAGTGCCTTTCTAGGTATCAGTATTTTTTACTACAACACATAGTAAAGACAAAGGAGGACATGGAGACAGTTTCTAATAATATTGTGTTGGTAGATTGTTTTAGCAATAGTATAGAACTCACTAGCTTATGTCACAGGATCCAAGCAAAGAAAACTGTTTCATAATACTTAATATAACTTTTATATATTTTTTATTTGAGCAAATTTAAGGGATTCTACATGCTAATTTGATATACACACACAAGATAGAATGAAAGCCAACCACAACTACCCCTTGCACAGTTAGCTTTTTGTTGTAATTATGGAACCACTTAACATCCACTTTCTTAGTGATTCACGGAGTTCACCATAAAGCAAATTGTTTCAGTGCAGAAATAAAAATGCTCTGCAATAGGCCCTTTCTGAAGAGGTTACCTATGCTTTAGGAAGCTGCTGTGATGGACTTGAGGAACTAAATGATAAGCTAATTGATTTTCTTCCTATGACTTAAAAATAGTGCCTCCAATCAGACAGTTTCAAATCTCTTATTGCAGGGAAGCTCAGCTTTAAAGGCTGATTTTCCTTAGAAGATGGTCACTCTGATGGCCACCTACACTCTCCATATTCTTCCTGTTGAAGAATCAGGGAAGCCATGGCTTGGTACAGGCATACACTGCTGGAAAGTACACAACAGAAGTAATCAAATTCAGTTACGGTTCTTAATTCTGTAAATTAACGGATGAGGGAATGAGTTTAAAATGAAAGGGAAACAAACAGAGAAGAGGGTGGAATAATAATGTAGGTGCATACTCTCTGTATGATAATGGGAAATTTGAGTGAGAAGATAAACTTTTATTTTGCAATCTGCTGTTCTAACAAACTTTTAATATCTATCCATTTGAAGCCACTGCCGGTCAGCATCCCTCTGTAAATACATACTAAATCTAAGCAAAAAGAGATGGCAACAGCAGAGCATCTCTTACCCGCATCAATATTTTATGTAGTTGATCATGTAAAACTCAAAAACAGATTTACACTTTTGTGTGGACTGTAGGGACTAAGAGTTTGTTGACTGCGGTTTCACTTCATGAGCAGAGCTACCCAACCACGGCTTGTTCGCAAACTAGAAATGTTTAAACACATTGTCCCTGTGCTCTTCTAAACTGACAAAGTTGTGCTTTTACTGTTTTTCTAAAAAAGAATATTTACATTCAATTAAAATAGAAGAAAATGATCTGCATATCAAAATCAAAAATTGCTGTTTTTGTGGTTAAATAAGAAATTTAATTATTCTGTTTCAATATTCATTCACTTGAAACAAAACATTACGTTTTATACTTAAATGCATTCATTTTGTGATGATACAGCAAAGGAATTAGGAATGGAGGGTACAAATAAAGCAAGGTTTATGGATTGGATGTTGGTCTGACTTGTAAGTGGGTAGAAACTAGCAGTTATAAAACTTTTACTTATTTCTGACTATATAAAAGTGTGTGTGTGTGTGTGTGTGTGTGTGTATATACACACACAATATATATATATATATTCCTTATTTTGTAAATTAGAGAGGAAGTCTCAGATCAATTTCGCAGTATAGAAAGAACAGCACAGGACTGAGGGTCCTGCCACTTGAACCTCTATTCAAATGCATTGCTTTTGTAAATCAGTCAGAATCTTTTGTATTTCTGTCTTCTCAATTCCACAGTCAGGACCACAAATTTGTTTGGAATTGTGTGAGTTGACGTTTAAAAAAAAACAATAGTGAGAGTTTATTTTCAGAACTAGTATCATATTGTGGTCTCCCTTGCAATGAAGTGAATCTTCAGACCTCCTTACTCTCTCTGTTGTCTTAATGATGAAATCCAGAGCTAAACCACAGAGGCTGGGGTTATAAATCAGTAGAGTGCTTGCCTCCCATTCAGGAAAGCCCTAGGTTCCATGCTGTGCACAAAAAACTAAACCATGTAAAGTATAGAACTTTTTGCTTGGGGAACCTCATTTAAAACAACCAGAAATGAGAAAACTTTCAACTGAACTTAAAGTAACTTTGTTTAAAAGATTGATTTATCCATGCATGTTTATGTATGAGTGCTCTATTGGCATGTGTTCCTGCATGACAGAAGAGGGCACCAGATCCAGATTGATGTTTGTGAGCCTCTATGTGGTCACTGGGAATTGAATTCAGGACCTCTGGAAGAGCAGCCAGTTCTTTTAACCACTATGCCATCTCTCCAGGCTCCAAAGTGACTTCTTTAAAAAAAAAAATCCAAGTGAGTTGTGTATACTAAAGAAGTCACTAAACTTTTAATTTAGTCATTAAGTGACTAAAATTTATATAAACAGAAAAAGGTCATAATGCTATTTATGAATATTACACTGATTAAAGCCAACCATCCTATTACCATTATTTGTAATCAAACAACTGACCATTTTGAAGAGAATGGAACAACTGGGGGAAAGTGTTTTAGATCACACCTCACATCTATCCAGCATCTGTGAATATGAATGACACATTGTTTGAAAAGATGATCGTTTTGGTGTTTTTAAATAAGAGCTCCATACTGGGTTATAATGAATCCTACAACCTACCTGAAATAATGTATCAATATAATAGGAAATTCAGGTATAGTCATACACAGGAAAGAATATTAACATTAAAAAATTGCTAGCACTGCTGGGTGTGGTGGCACCCACACCCCCACCCCACCCCACACACACATTTAATCCCATGTCTTAGGCAGCCGAAACAAGCAGATCTCTGAGTTTAAGGAAAGCCTAGTCTACTAAAAAAGTTGCAGGAAAGCCAAAGCTACACAGAGAAACTCTATCTTACACCCCTCCAACTGCCAGCAAACATCAGAAGCTAGGAAAAATATGGCCAGACCTCTATGTTTCTGTAACAGTTTTCTTAAGGTGCTAGCTACCTAACAGTTTAAATTTCTGAATTCCGGACTCTAGAACTGCAATAAAATAAATATATACTGTTTTCAAACACCCCACCCACATAGAAGTACTCTGTTTTGGCAGCTTTAGAAAAAATATAGAGATATTAACAAAAGTTAACATTAATAACTATACACTCAAATTATTTTGACTTTGTTCATTTTTGACATTTAGTCATGTAATTCTCCTTTCTTTTCTTCCCTCACAAAACCTCACCTCCATTTATAATATGCTTTATTTGTACTTGAGACCAAAGGAGCCACCTAATGGAATTCTTTAATCTGCCATAAGTAAGCACATTCCCTTGTACCACTTTTGCATAATCTTCCAAAGGCTTTCTCTATTAAAGTCAAACTGCAGGGCTGGATAAGATGGTGAGTGAGTGATTGCTGTGCAAGCTTGTGGACTTTAGATTAAATTCCCATAACCCACATAAAAATCTGGGTGGGAGTCCGGCCTCCTAGTACTCTAGTGCTGTGAGCAATGGAGATAGGTAGCTCACTAATGTTTGTTGCCCACCAGCTTACCTCCCGAATCACTGAGAGATCATGTCTCCTGAGAATAATTTGTTAAATAATAGAGTAGTGTGCAGAATATTTTGTGCTAGCTTTCCTATAAACAAGCACATGCACATGTATATGCATGTGCACACACACACACACACACACACACACACAAAGCCACCATTTTACTGGTGACTTGGATTCACATTCTCCTGAATCTCAAATGAGTCATTTGGTCCACCTCCTTTTTAGAGAGAGAGAGAGAGAGAGAGAGAGAGAGAGAGAGAGAGAGAGAGAGAGAGAAGAGGGGAACTAATTCGCCATCATTATATGATAACTCCATTTATATATTAGGAAGCTTCTACAGAAGTAGGCTTCCATATGGATTTTCAAAAGTTCTTTTGTGTCAATTATTCCTTGCCATATCTCCTCCTCTGTCAAGCCTTCCCACCCACCTCCCATTTATTTCTCCTGTTCTAATGTCCTTCATTATGCCTTTAGAACACTGTGTCCTATTATCCCAAACAGACATGTTATCAAATAAAACCCCAAGTATCAAGAATGGGTTATATCTCTTTGAGTTATTAGACAAAGGGTTCCCTCAAAACCATATAAACTATTACAAAAACTCTTGGTTACCCTCCACAACTTGATGGTAAGACATTACACTACACACTAACATCATAGAACAAGGAGAAATTAAACTGGTACCAAACTGGAAGCTTTATACCCACTGACTAGTGTATATGCTGCTGAAAGATACAATACATGCTCTTGGAGAGCAAAAGTAATCATCAGACTCACTCAGCTGTAAACCATAAGAGCTATTTATTGACATGCTTGCAAGATATAGCAACTGGTGCAATTGTGGCACAAATGTTAGGAGATTAACCAACCAATTTTTGGTTAGATTTAAAGCACATTCTATGAGATGAAGCACAGATGTGACACTGTTAATGGGGACAAGAATATAAGACTATACAGATCATGGGCCTTAGGAGAAAATCAACTTCTATTATTCTGTTAAATGAAAATAGCAATAAAACAACTCCTAGTGACAATATTGCTGTACCCATAAATCATTGCATTGCTCAACTCTCATCAGAGAAGCTTCTTCTTAGAGTACTTGCTAATTAGCATAGAGATCCATACTGGATTATATGAAGAGAGTGAATTACTTCAGAGCACTTAGCCCTAAATGGTTTGTATTTAACACACTTTTTCCCTCAATGCTCGGGGACATACGCTGAAGAGGAAGCAGAAAGACTGTGAGAGCTAGAGGGTGAAAGGATTGTAAAATGAAAACTTTAAGACACTGAAAAAGAAATTGAAAACAATATCAAAAGTTGGACATATCTCCCATGCTAGTGGATTTCTATGATTAATGTGGTGAAAATGGTTGCCCTACCAAAAGTAATCTATAAATTCAACAAAATCCACATCGAGACTGCAATACATTTCTCACAGACATTGGAATAATAATCTTAAATTTCAGATGGAAACAAAAAAGACCCAGGATAGTCTAAACAATCTTGAAATGTGCTGGAGATATAACAGATTTCAAGTTATATTGTAGAGCTATTGTTACAAAAACAGCATAGCATTGGTATAAAAAGAGACTCACTGATTAATGGAACAGAATTAAGGATCCACATATGTATTCACATGATTGTTTACAAAGAGGTCAAAAAATATATTAGAGAAAAGACAGACAGTGCCTAAATAATGGTGCTGGCCAAGCTACATGTAGAAGAAATGAACCTGGATATGTACCTTTTAATATGCACTAAACCCAATTCCAAATGGAGCAAAAACCTCAAGATGCATCTTCTATCTCAAATCTGATAGAGGAAGGAGTAAGGAACACCTTTAAATGTATTGGCATAGGAAAGAACTTTCTGATCTGAACCTCGATAGCTCATAAATTAAGAACAGTCATTGATAAATGGGATCCTATGAAGTTAATAATTTCTGTAGAGCAAATGACTTCCTCATTTGAGGTAAGAGGAAGCCTACAGAATGAAAAAAAAAAAATCCTTAGTGACTGCCCCACCTAGAGATCCATCCCATCTGCAAACACCAAACCCAGACAATATTGCTGATGCCAAGAAGCACTTGCTAACAGGAACCTGGTATAGCTGTTCCCTGAGAGGCTCTGCCAGAACCTGATCAATACAGATGTGGATGCACACAGCCAAACATCGGACTGAGCACTGGACTCCACTCAAGGAGTTAGGGCAAGGACTGAAGGAGCTGAAGAGTTTTACAACCCTACAGGAAGAACAACAATATCAACCAGCCAGACACCCTCAAAGCTCCCAGGGACTAAACCACCAACCAAAGAGTACACAGGTGGGGACCCATGGCTCCAGATGGATATGTAGCTGAGGATTGCCTTATCTGGCATCAGTGGGAGGGTAGCCCCTTGGATCTGTGGAGGCTTGATGATCCAGCGTAGGGGAATGCTAGGGTGCTGAGGCAGGAGTGGCTGGGCAGGTAGGGGAGCACCCTTATAGAGGCAGGGGGAGGGGAAAGGATAAGAGTTTGTGGAGGGGAAACTGGGAAGGAGGATTACATTTGGAATATAAATAAATAAAATAACCAATAAAAAATAAATAAAATAAAAAGTAGAAAAAGTATTCTTTGCTAGCTATACTTACTACAGTTCTCTATTGTCTCATATGTTGAAGACATGATGCCCAAATTGTGCTGTTATTCTGTGAGGTCCTAGAGACCTTAAAAAGTGACATCTAGCGGAGACCTCAGCTTGGGCCACAGGGCCCCACAGCTGATCAGCGCTGGGACAAAGATCCCTCGCCGGAGATCGCAGGACCCAGCGGAGGGCCAAAGACACGCCCCACAGCTCACCAGACCACAGAGACTGACCGCCAGCAGCT
>CM052720.1:1492014-1516555 GCA_028551405.1 Uromys caudimaculatus | reverse complement strand
AGAAATGACACTATAGCCAAGGGCATAGAGAAATACTTTAGGATGATGGCTCTTGATGAGGAGGGAATGGTCAAGAAAGGAAATGGGCATTCATTTGTTACTCAACTTGCTGGTACTGGTCTGAAGCAGACAGGTGTCACTGAAGCGTTTTCTTCAGATGAACATTTACAGTGTGCAGAGGTGTTCTGTCATCTCTCACAGATGCTATGCACACGTGCCCTCCACTTCAGTACCTATCCCAGGGAGATCCTGCACTGTTACCTGTCATGACAGAATGCTGAGCATCTGAAACAGCTTCATTTCTGTTGTTGTGATCAAATATCTTGACAAAATTCATTTTAGGGAAGTCAGGGTTTGTTTTGCCCAGGTCAAAGTCACAATGTTATGGAGTCAGAGCAGCAGCAACCTGAGGCCGCTCATCATATCTACAATCAAGAGCTATTGTAGAAAGTTGTAATCCGAATCCTGGGTTTCTACCCTGTATGCTTTTAATCATCCAGTTCCAAGATAAAAGACATATGGCTTTTGTTATTTATAATAAACTATACACAGCACAAAAAAAAAAAAAAAAAAAAAGTGACATCTAGTGGACAAAGCAGGTCAGTTGGGTGTGTCTGTGACAATTACACATACTCTCCAACCCTTCCTCACTCTCCTGTCTTACATAAAGTGGAGACACTGTTTTTTCCATAGGCTCCTGATGCCATATTCTTTTTCCTCAAGCACATGGGGCCAAACATCTATGAACTAAAGTTTTTGAATCTATGAACAAAACCAATCATTTATCCTTACGTTGTCAGTGCCAAGTATTGCATCAGAATGGTGCAAAAGTCATTAATACAGTTATCAAGAATTTACCCAACTCACAGTCACCTATCTTTTAGGCCACTGCCACAACATATTAAATGATATCCTTGTCTCTTCTCTTGTGCCTTTGATACATTCTCCACCTAGCATCAAATTGAACCCACATTATTACATCTTCCTGCTTAAAACCCTCTGCACCTGCTCCCCTTTAATGAATTCTTGTAATTCTTGACCTCTTTAAGTAGATCTGCAAAGCCTACTCCTCTTTTTAACTTAATTTCCTACCAGTGGTCCAGTAAAAAGGTGGATTTAATTCACTATGATTCTTCTGACCTCATGGGCTTTATGCTTACTGTTCTCTGTGCCATATTTTCTTTCTTTTCTCTGTCTGGAGCTCCCTTGCTCTAGATTTTCATGGAGTTGAGCTTGCTGTTACCTTCTCCAAGATAGCTTTCCTGGACATTCAATCCCAGCTATATCCCTCTCTCATGTTGTTCTCTTTTATCTTCTTTAGAGCATTCACTGCACTGGAATTTAAACTCCATCATTGGAATTTTTTTCTTTCCCAAGAGCCTGTTATTAAACTGGTAAACAATAGGCAGGGTAGATGGTCTAGTGGATAAAGGTTTTTCTGGCCAACCCCAAACACAGACCAAAGTTGGATCCCTAGAAGCTATATTGTAAAAGGAAAGAATACATTCTTATAAGTTGCCCTTTGACTTTCACATGGACATGGCGGTACACATACTGTCCCCCAACATGGTAAAAATTATAAAAGAGTCGGAAGAAAACAAACACTAGCTGACAGAGACATTGTTCTATAAGTGCTGTATAGACTATAATCAAGTTAATCACAAAAGATGTTATTTCTAATGTAATACATTGCATTTATCATGTTTTGTGTGCATTAACAATTTTCAGTTAAGATGTAATTACACTTAAGATCATTTTAAAATAAAATTATTCTCTTAGCCTATAAACTCCAAATCTGGTTTCTTTCTTTTATTTTTAAGGATATATTCACTTTAATTGCATAAAAAAGAATAAGGTGACCAGTGAACAAGTTTTAGATACAGGCCTGTATTTCTGATCCTTTGATAACAATTTTAAGGATTAGAATCCCATGTGTTTCTGTTCTGAAGAGCCAAGATGTCTAGTAGTTCTTCGATGTGTTTATTGATACTAAATCAAAATCATTAATACATTACTTACATCCTATTTATTTTCTTTTTCTTTAGATTATTAATTTATGACCATTTAATTCTCTGGCAAATGTTCCACATTTAACTTTCTTCTAGCAATTCTGACATAAGTTAATAAAGAAGAAAAGAGATGACTATTATTATTTTAATGCATTCTTGAACATTTATTCATCTACACTTCTGAAGATGGGAAAAGGGATAGATCTCTAATGAATAAGCACTGTATGTAAAGACTGCTAGGTTTTTTGCACATTTCATCTCTACTCTCCTTACACACTCTCAAAGAAGACATTAACAGTATCTCCCCAGGGCTTCAGACACTCAGTCTGTTCATTTGCTGTTGAGTGTTGCTGTGTTTACTTCCAAAGTTTATGTTCTTTCTCAGCACTTGCTGAAAATAACTCTGATATCAAAGGAATGTCATTTTAAAATTAAATCTAAACTAGATAGGAAGCCTCCTGTCTGAATATACATTTTGATACCATACTTGGTTTCAGATTAATTCCACAAGGAATCTTCAAAGTAGTATTTTCTTATTTTCTATAAAACTTGTTTTTATTTCATAACTCCGAAAATGTGTAGGAATAAACTAATTTTCAGGGCTTTTGAAATGTCATGTTTCTACATCCGTTTTCTCTATTTCTAAAGGACAACAAAAATTGTGGCTGATTCCCCCCCTTGTTGAAATAGCTTTTAAATAGATAGGAATCTCAAGTTCAAAGCTGATTTTCAGTTTTTCAGTTTCTACTGCCTGCAATATAAAGGTGAAGGAAAATCTAAGAACAGACCTTCAAGTGCAAGGGAGGTACAATTGATAGACTTCGGATGGTATGAATTTCAACTCACTTCTGCAAAATCCACTTCAGGTAAAGACGTTTTAGAAGATTGAAGATATTGAAAAACTACAACTGTGATTCAGATGCCTTTTAATGTATTAATGTAATTCTTGTGTGTTCTTTCATGCAGAATTAAAACATATAACCTAACTACAGGACAAGGTAATTAAAATAAGATAATTTTCTAAATTTTAAAATTGTGTTTCACAGACAAATGCGCACTTCTTCTATAATGCTTTCACTATCTAATCCTTAAGCTCCCCTGCTTCTTTTAACAGTACACAGACATACAGTGATTTGTTTCTTTTTGTCAGCAAAAGTGCTACAATTTCTAAAGCTGTCCATTGAGTGTTTCTGAGCTCTAGCCAAGAGCTATTTCAAAATGAGGACAGATTTCTTTTCTCCCCAGGGACAGACAGCATGATGCTTCTTCAGCCCTGCATGCCAAGCCTTTCTGTCTTATATCTTGCCCAATATCAGAAGCAAAAGAGATTATTGCTATAATGCTGACAAAAATCAAGGTGGGATTAAATCCATTTCTATTTATTTCATGTTAAACTAAATCATCAGTGGCTTTATAACACCAAATTTAGCCATTCCCTTACAATGAAACAAAAGAGATTTAACAACTCCATCGGAATGGAAACAACCACCAAACTGTTCTCAGAGATGGATCGACAACAAACCATTGTTAATGCAGTTGAACATAATTCTGACATACATTCATAATCCTGGCACTGTCTGCATTCTCATCAAAGAATATTCAAAGAGAGTACTGTGGCTGCCAAAGGTTACAACTGTCTCATTTTCCTGACACATCTCTGTTAGTCAAGCCTGTCCCCCTATCTTTTCATTCACACCTGCTGCAGTAAAAGAACAGTGGAATTTGGTACTCTTGTAAACTTTTCCAATCAAGAGACTTTTTCGTAATTTCACAGGACCTAGACAAGTCACAGATGAATTCCCACATCCTTTTAGTGATCCTGCATGGACTCAAAAACAAAATGCAGGTATGTAATATACATGACTAGGGAGAAACACAGGAAGATCACAATGCTTTTCTGAGTCTTCTTGGCATAATACCATCTTATTTCTCTGAGAGGAAAAAACTCAGTCACAGATGAGACAAAAGAGCTGAACGAGCAATATAAGTATGATATTCGTAATGCCATGCAAACCTTAGCTCTCTCGTTTTCCCTAACTTCCTAGATTTTGAGTACCCAGGAAGCTACTAGCAGGATTCTTCACTTATTTAACCCCAGCTGGGAGAAAATACAAAAAGGCATAAAGGAGAGAGATACACTGTGCATGTGAATTATTTGCTCAAAAATGAACAAAGGCTAATAGATAAGTTTTATATAACCCTATAACTAAGACCAGAAAATTAAGATTGCATTACTATTTTTCTATTTTTATATCCTTGTTCTGATGTGTCTGCATGATTGACTTTTTAAAAGATTTATTTTTTATTTTTATGTATATGTTGATTTGTATGTGTGCAGAGTCTAGAAAAGGACATTAGATCCCTTGAAGCTCTAGTCAAAATAGGAGAGAGCTCCCAATTTGAGTTCTGGGAACTGAACTCTATTCCTCTAAGCAAACTGAACTCTAGTCCTCTAAGCACTAAGCAGCAAGACTTCTTAACTGCTGAATTATCTCTCTAGCTCCTGGTTTTTTTTATAGTATTTCCATTACCTACTACAGAATTATCTTGTCAGGACTAAGATTCTAGTTTACTGATTGCAATAGTCTTCAGTTTTACAAAGAACAGAGAATTTCTCTAGGACTATAGCTGCCATCTGCTTGGCAATCTCTATACCAGCTCAAGGACAGATAGAATATCATAAGAAGGAAGACCAAAAGAATATGTGGGGTTAAGCATAAATGGGGAACTTATAAAAAGCATAGTTGTTGATGAGGTGCCAAGTTATATAGAATAAATGATCCTGGACCTAAGAGCAGTCCAAGAAGGAAAGCAGAGAGTACAGAGTCCAAACACTGAGAATCAAGATCTGAGAAGCACAGGCAGAGGTTCAAATACATTAGGAGAACATCTACAAACAAAAATCAAGGAGCAAAGACTCACAAAGTCAATATAGGACTCGAGACAGCTAAATGTGGCACTGTATTCAGATCACAAAAACAATAAGCTACCAATGGCAGAAAACTTAACTTTTGTTTAAAACTAAATGGCAAAAGACAATCTGAAAATTTATGTAACATGAAATTAACTACATGACATTCTGAAAAAGGCAAAACAATATGGCAAGTAAAAAGATTTGGTTTTGCTAAGGATGTATGAGAGGGATGAACAGAGCAAAGATAATTTTAGGGTACTAGGATGGTGGACACATGATATGATATATTTGTCACATCTGGCAAAATGCACACCAAGAGGTAACCCTAATATAAACTCTTCGTTTTAGAGAATGAAATTTCAACACAGGTACATTAGTTTCAGTGACTGTGCCACTCTTACATGAAATGCTAACAAAGGAACAGTCTGAGTTATGCTGTTTGGGTGAGAAGGTACAGAGGAGCTATTTGTATACTAACTAGGCCCCAATTTGTGAACACAAAACTGCTTTTGAAAAATGAAGACTGTTCAGTACAAAGGTGTCATCAAGATCAGAAGAGAGCCAGTAGCAAATTAACTTCAGCATGCCAAGGATGCCTTGCTGTACAGACCTAAGACCAACCTTGGAAACAAACTAGCAAGGTGCCATGGGAATGCACTCAGTAGTGTCCTCCATTCAAGTTCCTATGTGGAATCCCTGTTCCCCATTACAGTGGTTTTTGGAAATGTGGTCTTTGGGAGAAAATCAGGGTCAGATCAAGCCATATAGTGTACGATATGTTTTAATGGCAGCTTGAACAGGCCAAAACAGATTATATCTACCTGGTCCCACTCCACATGAAGCAAGGCCCCTAAAGCACAATGGAACATTTGCGGTTGGTAGATGGTCAGTTCACTGTACTATTTTATCTTTGAAAATTTCTAGGTCTTTCAATCTTTTATCTGAAGGTAGGAAAATTTACATCTTCTACTTGTCACAGTAGAAATTGCTAAAGGCTTGAACAAGTTTTAAATATCTACAGTTCAAATTCTTTTGAGAATGAGTGCTCTGTTACTCTCGCGTAATATTCTTTGGTATGGAAGATACAGAAATCTTTAAAAATATAAATATAACTGCGATGAAAATGCAAAGGGATGTAGAAAATATGGATATGTAAGATACTTTATTTTCTCATTACTAAAATCACTTCATAAAAGACTTGCCTTCAGTCCTAGATTTGCTGAATAGTTGCTCATTTATAAGAAATGCTCTCCTGTCCCTTCCAATACCTGATTCTGCCTCCCCCTTTTTCCCTTCCCCTCCTCTCTCCCTCCCAAAACCCTCTCCCCTTGATAATTATTTTGTTTCCTCTTCTATGTAGGATTGAAACACCCACACTTTGGTCTTCCTTCTTCTTGAGCTTCATATGGTGTGTGGGTTGTATTGTGGATATTCTGAGCTTTTGGGCTAATATCCAATTTATCAATGAGTACTTACCATGTGTGTTCTTTTGTGACTGAGTTACCTCACTCAGGATGATATTTTCAAGTTCCATCCATTGCCTGCAATTTTCATGAAGTCATTGTTTTTATTAGCAGTGTAGAACTCCACTGTATAAATTTAACATATTTTATGTATCCTTTCTTCTGTTGAGGAACATCTGGGTTGGTTCCAGCTTCTGGCTATTATAAATAAGGCTGCTATAAACGTAGTGGAGTATGTGTCCTTGTTATATGTTGGAACATGTTTTGGGTATATGTCCGGGAGTGGTATAGCTGGGTCTTCAGGTAGAACTATTTCCAACTTTCTGAAGAACCATCAGATTGATTTCCAAAGTGGTTTTTACTAGCTTGCAGTCCCACCAGCAATGGAGGAGCATTCCTCTTTCTCCACATCCTTTGTCACCTGCGATTTTTACCTTAGCCATTCTGATTGGTGTTAGGTAGAATCTCAGCATCCTTCTGATTTGCATTTCCCTGATAACTAAGAATGTTGAACATTTCTTTAAGTGCTTCTCAGCCATTCGATATTCCTCAGTTGAGAATTCTTTGTTTAGCTCTGTACCCCATTTTTAATAGGATTATTTGGTTCTCTGGAGTCTAACTTCTCAGGTATTTGAAGGGACAGGAGAGAAGTACTGAGGTCAGGAAATCTACTAGAAAAGTGTAGCAGTCGGAGATGGAGAACTGGGGGTAGCCACTAGAAAGTCCCAGACACCGGGGAAGCAAGAGGCTCCCAGGACCCAATGGGGATGACTTTAGTCAAAATATGCAATGAAGGGGAGACAGCAACTGTAGAGTCCACCTTTAGTAGATGGACACAGCCCCCAGGTGATGAATGGGGCCACCCACCCATCTCAAAATTTTTAACCCCAAAATGTTTCTATCCAAAGTAAAGACAGGGACAAAAATGGAACAGAGACTGAAGGAAAGGCCATCCAGAGATCGCCTCACCTAAGGATCTATCCCATCTCCAGACACTCATACCCCAACATTATTGCTGAATCCAAGAAGCCCTTGTTGACAGAATCCTGGTATAACTGTTCCCTGAGAGGTTCTACCAGCACCTGATCAATACAGATGCAGATACTCACAGCCAACCATCAGACTGAGCCTGAGAACCCCAATAAAAGAGCTAGTTGAAGGACTTAAGGAGCTTAAGGGGATTGTAACCCTATAGGAAGGACAATGTCAAATAACTGGACCACCCAAAGTTCCCAGAGACTAAACCACCAACCAAAGAGAATACAGGGAGGGATTCATGGCTCCAGATACATGGCTTTATCTGACATCAATGGGAGGGGAGGCCCTTGGTCCTGTGGAGGCTTGATGCCTCAGCAGAGGGGGATGTTAGAGTGGTGAGGTGGGAGCGGTTGGGTGGGTGGGGGAGCACCTTCATAGAGGGAGAAGGGAGAGGGAGGGGGATAGAATGGGGGGTTGTGGAGTGGTAACCAAGAAAAGGGATATCATTTGAAATATAAACAATTACAATGATTAATAAAATAAATAAATAAATGAAATGAAATCATTCCTGGAAGGGCACAGAATTAAAATTAAAAAGACATTCTCCACACATTCAAGTCTCTTTTCTAGGATAACGTAATAGTTGTTCTCACGGATTGTGCCCTCCTCAAGAAGCAATGGGTAGACTCTAGGTTACATTCCAAGGAATTGTGCTCCAGAGGCCTCTGAAGGACTTTGATGCAGCTTTCCATACTTTCTCAGTAAAGGCAAGGAAAAAGGAAACAGTGTGAGGTAAAGATTCTGTCTCTGTGATGACAAAGTATCTACATGTTCAGGAGAAAGCAATTGCTACTTGTAGCCTCAGAAAGAAGAGAAAACACAGAAAATTCTGTTTGACATGATGCTTAAAGCAACAACCATAATAGGAACTAAAAATGACCTTAATTTTAATTAATAAAATTAAAATTTCCACAAGCATCTGAAGAAAGAAATTTGAGATGTCAAGATGGCATGGAAAGTAGAAGAAGGGGTGTTTCAGAGCAGGGACAGAAGTGAGGAATTACATTAACCCCTTGATAACCTACTGTGACACTAACGTGAACCTAAAATGTAGCTGTCATACCTCCCAGTGTGACAGTAGTTCATAGTGTCTCCAGAGATACTTTCATGCATTATAGGATCTCTGTAAGAAGCTACTTCTTATCAACAGTACAATTCACTAAATATATATATATATATATATATATACACACACACACACACACACACACACACACACACACACACACATCAAAAACTTCTTATAAAACCATTTAGTACTGATTTGTAAGTGCTATATATATTCTGTCATTTAATATTTAATTATCTCTTATCCACTTTCAATATAGAATACATATTCAAAATTGGTAACTAATCCAGGCGTGGTGGCACATGCCTTTAATCCCAGCACTCCAAAACAGAAGCAGGCAAATCTCTGTGAGTTCGAGGCCAGACTGGTTCACATAGCAAGTTTCAGGACAGTTAACTCTATATAGAGAGACCCTGTGTCAAACAAAATATGAAGAAATTAGTAGCTAATTCAACAAAGGTCTCGAAACAAGCACAGATGACAGAATTTTGTAAATTTGAAACTACAGTCTGTTCATCCATAATTGTATGATGTTGCATTTCTCACAACTGCTCAGAAGTTGGTGTATTGAAATTTAAAATAAGAATAAATTGATTTTTATATTATTTTTTTCTGGCAAAGGAATTATAAATCATTTTTATTGCTTTCATTTTTGCCTTAACTTATAAGGTACATTTCCCCCCTTTATTAAAAACAGATTCTTTTCTCACACAATATACCTGATTACAGTTTTTCATTCCACTCCCTCTACTTCTCCTAGTTCCTCTACAGCTCTTCTCTCATGCAGATCCACTTTCTGTGTCTCATTAGAAAAAACAAGTTTTTAATGTCTAACAAAAAATACAATGTAATAAAATACAATAAGATTTAAAAAAAACATCACCTTGAAGTTTGACAAAGAAAACCAAAAGAAGGAAAAGAGTCCAAGAGAAGTCACAAGAATCAAGACACCATTCATCACACTCAGGAGTCCCAAAAAAATACTGAGCTGAAAGCTCTGATAGATACACAGAAGACCTGGTACAGACCCATGCAGGCCTTGTGCTTGCTGCTTCTGTCACTGTGAGTTCAAATGAGTTTCAATTTGATTCAGAAAGCCTTGTTCTCCTGCTGTCCTCCATACCCTCTGACTCTTATACTATTTCTGCCTCATTTTCTGTGGGAGTCCTTGAGCTCTGTATGAAGGCATCTCATTTCTCTCTCTCTCTCCCTCCCTCTCTCTCTCTCTCTCTCTTCCTCTCTCCCCCTCCCTCTTTCTCTCTCCCTCCCTCTCCCTCTCTCTTTCTTTCTCTCTTTCTCTCTCTCCCTCTCCCTCCCTCTCTCTCCCTCTTTCTTTCTCTCTTTCTCTCTCTCTCTCTCTCTCTCTCTCTCTCTCTCTCTCTCTCTCTCGTGTGTGTGTGTGTGTGTGTGTGTGTGAGAGAGAGAGAGAGAGAGAGAGAGAGAGAGAGAGAGAGATTTGTGGCTGTGGATCTCTGTATTTGTTGCCATCTACTCTTGGAGGAAACTTCTCTGATAATGGCTAAGTAAGTCACAGGTCTATGAGTATAGCAGAATATCAATTGAAATTATTTTATCATTACTTTTTATCTTTTTAGACAAGTAGCATTTGCTTTTAGCCTAGGTATCTGGGATATCTAGTTTTGCTTCCTGGTCACCAAAGCAGTATCTGGTATGAGTTCCCTCTTGTGGAGTGGGCTTTAACTAAATCACACATTGGTTGGTTATTCTCACAAGCTTTGCGCCACCCCATTGACCTAGCATATTTTGCAGGCATTACAGATCAAAGGTTTTGCGGTTGGATTGGTGTTTACTTTTCTATTTTGGTAGCCTACATAGTGCTTTTCTATGCCAAGGACACTAGGATGTAGCTACTAGCTTGACCTCTCCATGTCCAATGAGTTGTGTGGGCATTGTCTTCAACAATGGGTTCTTGCTGTCAGTTTGTGGAGAGAGACCTATCTCGGCAACTGCCTTGGTAGTTTGGGGAGTTCAATGGGACATCTTTGACCACCAACTCAATTGGCTGTAAGAAATGGCCTGTTGTGACTTTGCTTCCCCTATCACTGGAGACTTCCTTACAATCACATTCATATATTTTAGGAAGTCTCCATTGCACTAGATTTCCATTGTAGTGGCCAACGTGACTATATCTGGAGTAAATTACAATCCAGAATTAGAAGGCTCACCTGTGATCTAGATCTTGCGTCTGGAAGACACAAGTTTCAGTTGTGGTGGTACGCACACCTGCTGCTGGAGATCTACATAAGGACATTGGAAGGAGGAAGATTCAATCTTCTTCGCCGGCGAGCCTTGTGGGACTAAGTGACTGCTAGATCCTCGGGTTTTCATTCACAGCTACTGCTGACCATTGTTGGGGAGTTTGACTACAGACTGTAAGGGAATTGACAAATTCCCTTACTATATAGAGACTACCTATAAGTTCTGTGACTCTAGAGAACACTGACATCATGCAATGCCCTTCCATTTTAGCTGTTCTTTTTCCCCATTTGGATTTTTAAATCATAGTATCATGTTTATAGGAATTGTAAGATAAGACCTGAAACTCCAGAGAAATGTCTGTATATTTGGCTATAATGGGATATGTTCCAAGTCTTTTTTTCAGTTTCAATCCATAGATGTTTTTGAACTAAAAGATGAATGTTCTTTCCTTGAAACTTCTTTTATAGGATTCTTGATTATATTATTTATAAATAAAATTTCTTAGGAATTATAGAAGTTATATTTAGCAACATTTCTGTATATATTGGTGTGAACCCACACATTTTCAATGTAAGGGCCAGGAATGTATGCCTGAAAAATCCATCCTCTGGGCTACTCCATGTTGTGGTAATCCTCTTCTGGAACACAAACAATTCTCATTTTCATTCCTGCCAAATATAAATACTACCTTCACTAGGGTTTTAGATGGCTTCTCTTTCCAGTCTAAATGAACCCAAGAAGCTAGTCTCCTGAGCATGCAAGTGACCCCACTCTCTGCTACCTCATCCAAGAATAATTCCCATTAGATGGGACTCTTAGACAGGTTATGGCTACCAGTACCTGCTAAAAATATTGTATTGAAGGTAGATAATTTTAATCACCATAGCTTTGATTTTATACTAGGTTTCCAGAGTCAATCTACACAAAATACTTTTACGTGGATTAGACATAGAGTTTTCCAAAATGGAGACAAAATCTTGGAGTATATCGTTATACACCCTTTACCTCTTTTTACTTACTCTCCTGCTTACCATGCTTTCACCAACATGTCTAGCTGCTGAAACAGTTGCTAAAAGAAATTACAAGACCTGGTAAACAAAAAGTGAGACTAAATTTTCTTTTCAAACATTAAGACATAATGATTCAAATGACTCCCCAGGGCTGGATGAGTAGAAGAGTTCCCAGTGTGTGTCCATTGTGGTGCCCTACCCCATTAGCATTCTACAAACCAATACAGCTGGCAACCAATTGCACAATTCACTCCATTGCAATGCCATACACCTGTTCTTCTTTGACATAAAAACCATCTCCATTTCCCTCAAGAGAATAGGAAAATCATCTTTCAAACATAATGTGGAAAATATCCAAATATAGAATTTTTTTACCCTACATTTTTTTTCTATTTTTTGCTTTGCGGTAAATTTCATAATGAAAATCTGGAATCTTCATTGTTCCTACGTTTTTCCAAATGAATCTGAATTTTCTGGCCTGCCCTTCCATCAAAATACCACCAGATTTGAAAGCCTCCAAGATATAATCCAAATTCTCCCCATTCTGCTCCAATCACAAAGGGATCACACTTTTGCATTTCTTAAGCAGACTATGACTTTGGTGAAGAAGTTCTTTATTTTGATAGAAATCTCATTCTACCAGAAAACACAAATAGTCAGTATTTCCTTGTGTACCATATTGTTCGTCTACAATAACCAATTTATTCAAAGAGATTTATTACATTACCACCAGCCCCTGTTTGCACTGTCAAAGCTGATTAAAAAAAACCACTATATTTATTAAACTATTCTAACTAGATAAAAATAAAGTGAATATAAAAATTAACCATTGAGTATACTCTTGCATAACTGTAAATGGAAGCACAGAGCTGTAAAACAGCCACAGGAACCTTAAGGAACCACACGAAAGCAAACTGTGACTGAGATTCATCAAGGCTACCGTTTTGGAGCACTTCTTTTTCTTAGAGATTGTATGAAAGTGTTCACTCCTTCATATCTTTGACAACTGTCAGTGTTACAGTTCCATTAAATGCAAATTTGACCTTTTATAAAAGCATGTTTAAAGTTAATATCACAGTGCCTCAATTAGGCTTCGTATGCTCTTAAGAGGCTGAATAACTGCAGTCATTTAGAAGCTACCTTGTGAATTTTTTTTTTTAAAAAGGAACATCACCAAGTTTGCTAATTACAATGAAAGTAAAATTCCATCTCCGAACTGTAAGTAAAGCTGTCCCACTATTTACTTCCTTGCTTGGTTCCTTTTCTCCAAGAATTCTGCTTCTTGAAATCAACAGCACCTGACATTCTCTGCAGTATCATTCTAGTTGCCAGGCGTTAGGAATGAGGAATCATTTTTTAAAAGGGAAATTTAAGGGCATTTTAATTAGTATGCTCAAAATTTAGAAATTTTAGTCATAGCAATAAACTTTTCCAAATATTTTCATACATTTTAATCATGCAAGGAATGTACATTATTTTAATCTGATTTTGATCCTCTCCAGGACTGTACAAATTATGAGGAAGTGGTATTTTCACCATATAAAGCATGTGGAAGTTTAACTACTTCTATAAATATTAAATGCTGTCAGTTGAAGACACAATACCAGAATCCAGGGCTTCGGACTCTACAACACATCTTCATTTTCTTAGCAAAATTTCCTGGATAAAACTAAAAAGACTTTTGAACTGCTGACCAATGAAATTTGCAGTCATATATTTTATATTCTATAGCATATTGCTTTTCCCAAAAGCTCTTCCCGTTACGGATACCTGGAGGGTTACTGAGCTGTGGCTGTCCTTTCAATAAAGGCTCTCAGGAGATTGCTGTGTACTGACAGATGTTTTTCTTTTTCTTCACTCATTGTCTGTAGATTTTCCCATGACTGTCAAGTTGTACCCTCACCACTTTGGAATTCCCAGTGGTTCTTTCTTTCTTTCTTTCTTTCTTTCTTTCTTTCTTTCTTTCTTTCTTTCTTTCTTTCTCTCTCTCTCTTTCCTTCCTTCCTTCCTTCCTTCCTTCCTTCCTTCCTTCCTTCCTTCCTTCCTTCCTGTCTTTCTTTTTTTTTTTCTGTACTAATCTTCCGTGTCTCAACCATGCTTATGAGCTCATACTGAACATCCAGCGACCAAAATTTCCTCATTCAGCTTGATGACGTGAGTGCTTACCTCACCTTCTCTGAAACATTTTCCTGTTTCCATCATTGGTTACTTTCAGCAGGTTCTCCGCTATTCACACTGATTATTTGGAAGTGTGTGTTTTCATTTTGAGTTTTGAATCTGCAGTTGATCAAAACTGATTACAAATTTAAAAAGATATCGCTGCTCTAAAAATAACATTTTCTGAATACATACCACGTATGGAGCAATAAAATGAAAGAAAGTAATGGTCAGTGGGACAACTGAAATAATGTAAAGGGCAGATTTATTTATGGTAATAATCATACAGGTTTTTGAGCTTTCATGTGCTATTTAATACACATATACAGTAAGTAACAATCAGATCAGCATGGTTAATATGTCTATCTCCTTAAGCTTTCTTTTGAAGAATGCTTTGGATCATTTTGACTCTTTATGTGTCAAATAGAAAAATCAATCATAATCCTTTCTGTAACACTGATATTCTCCCTCCACCTCTATACAGAATCCCCATATAAAATAATGAGTTCTATCATGAGCTTTTTCCTGAAACAAAAGCTATCATGCACCCCCCCCCATGGATTTAAGCATGTAGCCATGAAAATGATTGTGATATTACAGTATGTAGCAGCTTGAAAATAAAGTTCAAATATTTAACAATCTTTGCCCATTGAAAAAATATCATTTTAAAAGCATATCATTTGGACTTCATATAGAAAGGCACTAGAAATAGGAGCCCAAATCTTTGTGTAGCAATTGAACTCAAGATTGGTACAAAAATATTGTATCTAAGGTCCTAAACACATGATTACAGTACCAAGATGAAAATCATCATCTCCAAATCCACTGATATATGGAGTATATCATTCTCTTTCACAAAATATTAGAGCAAGACTGATGATGTAGCTCAATTGATAGGTTGGCTTGCATGCAGAAAGCCCTAGGGTTCATCCCCAGCAACATATAAAACTGCATATTATCACATACCTATCATTCCACACTTGAGAGGTGGAGGCAGGAGAATCAGATATTCAAGGTCATTCTTGCCTATATAGTAAGTTTGAGGTAGTGAAATAGTGTTTTCCAGACAGGATAGGGCAGTTGCCCACATGAAGTCAAAGCAGTTGTAACAGTGCATAGACCTGTGTAAGCTCAAGCCAAACAAAATTCCCAGCATGGAGGGAGGAGTCAAGAATGCCCACTCCTACCTAAGGAGCTACTGCAATTAATTGCTACTAGAAGAGGGATAGTTAGTTGTCTTGAAGAGTGTAGATCCTGGGAGGCTGACCACTGTGCCAGGGTGGATGCTCACATACCTAAAAGTACATACTCAGCACTAATTGGATTCAAGAGATTTACAAACAAAATGACACAAAGTTGAATGGGTCTGGAATAAGAGAGAAGGTGTGGGAAGAGTTGTAGGAGAAGTGAATATAATCAAAATATAAAATATAGAATTCTCAAAGTATTAATTCCTAAAAATTGTAGAAAATAAATAAAATTCAAACTGTAGTATTTATTAGATTAATATATATTTTATCTTAAGGTCTTGATTATGGTAGTAAAAACTATGAAAATACATTAATTCTGAAATTAATACCCAATGAGAATATTTTGTCAAAAAGAACTTATCGAACAAGTCAAAAATATTTTAAATCTCTGAAAGAACTTGTTAGCAAAGCACTTGGCATTGAAGCCTAATGACCTGAGTTTGATGTGAAACCTACATACAAAGGTTTATGGGATGGTACATGTCTATAATACTAACACTCTTAAAAGGAGAGGTGAGATAGTGAGAAGAGTCCATAAGTGGTATGTGGTTTCAGGCCAGTATGCTGTGCATTGGCAGAAACAAGAGAGACCATGCCTAAAAACAAAGTAGAAGGAAAGAAGTAACTTCTGGAGATTTTTCTTCTGACCTCCACAATATGGCATGGCACGTATGTATACACAGAGAGAGAGAGAGAGAGAGAGAGAGAGAGAGAGAGAGAGAGAGACAGAGAGAGAGACAGAGAGAGACAGAGAGAGAGACAGAGAGACAGAGACAGAGAGAGAAGAATCTTCTTTTAAATTATAATGTAGCTTTGACATGCAACAAAGCAATTTCCAGATGCATGTATTTATATCTTAGAGTTATATAAGCACAAAGTAGAAGGTGGAAATGTGAAATCGTTTTTATAACTATTTTGTTTGTTTGTATTAATTTACTTTCAATTAAATTGACTGACATGGTTCACACCAACTAGAACCTTTGCTCATTAGGCACTTAATAGTCCAAAGTAAACAATATAAGAATTGGTGTTTATAGTAACTTAAAGTAAAGAATGTACCTCCATCAGGCAAGTAAAAATGTATGAATCTTATCCATTGTAGAATGTTCCTGAAAATGCTTACAGCTGGCAGAGAAACAATCTCCAAGAGACAAGAAGGACTTAGTTAGCTGGTGTTAGTTAAAATTCATAGTGTTGGCCCCTAGGCATTAATTTCAGCCATATTTAAGCACGTCACAATTTTGGGAAAAAACGTTTCCTGATGACTATCAGCTCCTTGCCGGCAGCTCCAGGTGAGAGGAGAGAAGTGGGTCCAGCCGAGTCTGTGGGATGGTTGAGTGTCAGTGGCCTAAAAGAAACACACCAGGCCAGGAGTGTTGTTGAAGCAGGAACTCACTTTATTAAATTAGGCACTTGCTTATATAGAGAAGGCAAGGAGTAGGAAGTGGGGAAGGTGAAGGGGTAACTGACAGGGCCAATAGCAAAGCTCCACATCAGCAACAGCAGGGCAGAAGGAGGGCCAAACAGGTCTTGTTGAGTCACTGAAGTGACTGAGACAGGTCTCAGAACTTGAGCCAGGCTCAGGTTTGTCCTCAAGGCCCAAACTAGGCTCAAAATGGGGCCCAAGACTACCACTGCTCGGGACCCTACCCTCTCACCCTCAGGACAGCAGGAGGGGGAGAGCACTCTTAGCACTGCACTGTTGGGTCCGGTTCCAAGCTCTGCCACAGCCTCAGCTTGGCTCAGGAACATGTCGCCCAGTGCAGGAGGGCAGATGGGCAAGTCAGGGAGGAATTGTGCGCTGCCAAAGCCACTCTTGCTGTGAACTGGGGTCCCCTGCACCCTTCCCCTATGGCCGAGGCTGCCCCAGGCCATGTGCAGCTCTCCCTGGGACTGTCAGTGTCCCCTGTGGAGTAGGGACCACTCTAAAGAAGAAGCCGGATCCATTTGCCTGCAAATTTCATTGAGTCATTGTTTTTAATAGCTGAGTAGTACTCCACTGTGTAGATGTACCACATTTTCTGTATCCATTCCTCTGATGAGGGACATCTGGGTTGTTTCCAGCTTCTGGCTATTATAAATATGGCTGCTATGAACATAGTGGAGCATGTGTCTTGAAATTTGCAGGCAAACGAGCGAGGTAACTCAGTCACAAAAGAATGAAGAGGGTATGTACTCACTGATAAGTGGATATTAGCCCAAAAGTTCAGAATGCCCAAGTTTCACTTTACAGTAACCACTGGACTGAGAGTGAGGTCCCAGATGGAGGAGTTGGAGAAAGGACTGAAGGAGCTGAGGGAGTTTGCAGCCCTATGGAGGGAGTTTGCAGCATCAATGGGCCTGACCACCCCCAGTCGTCCTGGAGTTTGGACCACCAACCAAAGAATACACATCTATGGACCCATGGTTCGGACCACATATGTGGCAGAGGATGGCCTCGTTGGCCATCAGGGAGAGAGGAGAGGCTCTTGGGCCTGAGGGTGTTAGAGGCCCCAGTAAAGGAGAATGTCAAGGTAGGAATATGGGAATGGGTGGGTGGGTGGGTGGGAGGTGGAATTCCCTCATAGAGGCGGGGAGGGGGAGGGGATAGGGGGTTTCCAAAGAGGAGACCTAGAAAAGGGGAGACATTGGAAATGTAAATAAAGTATCCAAAAAAAAAAAAAAAAAAAAAGAGGAAACTGGAGCTCTCTCCTCCCTGTGCCAGCTCTAGCGCTCTCGCAACCTGCTGGACAGCTGAAGGGGTGATGAAGACACCACTCACTGTGAGACCGCAGTTGGGAGCAGCTCTGCTGAGGTCCACAGAGTGACTTGCCCCCGGGCCTTGTTGCTGCCAGGGAAGGAGGCACTGGACAGGTCTAACAGATGACTATTAATGCAATCTCGTGTCAGCAAAGCTTAAGACATATTTACATTGAAACTCTTAATAAAGTACGTATGGCTTCTTCCATAAAGATAGGTTCTGTTGACTCAGAAGCAATGATTAAGATAATGGTCTAGGGCAGTGATTCTCAATCTTCCTGATACTATGACCCTTTAATAGAATTCATGTTGTGGTGACTCCCATAAACCATAAAATTATTTTCATTGCTACTTCATGATTTTCCTACTGTTATGAATTGTAATGTAAATATTTTTGGAGACAGAGGTTTACCAAGGGAGTTGCAACCCACAGGTTAAGAACAATTGGTCTAGAGAGAATGTCTAATGTAAACAAAATAGCTTGTGGAAATTGGAGATGGCTTAGCCCCGAAATATCACAGAAGTTACTTAGGTTGTTGCTTAGGATGAGTTTTATGGCCTGAGAACTAATGTTCAAGATCTATAGGGGAATATCTGGGATAAGCAAACATTTCGGTGAAGCCTGGCCCTACTGATAGAAGAGATTACTAGGTTGTAAATTACATCCATTCACAGCATTCTGGGTGGAAGACAGGTAAACATCTCCTTTCTTTAAGGAGATAAGCATTTGTGTTTAACTTTCCTGGTTTCTCTATTGCTTATCTCTGTACACAAGGAACATATATATAAAATTAATCAAAGGTGAAATTTTGCAAGGTTCTCTACATCATTTTAATGCTGTGATTTAATGGCAAGATTTAATAATTGGCATCATTTTAAGTCTTGATAGTTCTCATAGAAGATTCTGAACTTTCATAACCTAAGGACAAACTACTTAACATACATAAAGTATACCGTATACTTTACAAATAGTTAAATTAAATTTAAATTTCAAATATTTGGGGGGGGGGGGTAAGAAAATATCCCATTCTTTACTGGATCCCTAAGTACAATCCTGAGCTCTGTTGGTTCTTACCGCCCTCTAATGGTACTGAGAATGTTCATAAAACAAGATGCACTTCAAGAGCTTCTGTCATGTGGTTGCTAACCAGAACCTGCTTTTTTGACATAAGCTACACAGCATTTTAACCAGTCCAGTCATCTCTTCTTCCTTTCTTTAAAGGAAATAAAACTAAGAACTCACTAGAAAACAATCAGGGTAGAAAGATCCTGAAAACAAAGTAAATAACAATAAAACCCATTCATAAAACCCTACTCAAATGAGTAACAGACAAAGACAGATGGTAACAGTTGATTGTCTGTGTTTTTTAAATTGTAAGGAAGAAAATACTCTTTAGATAGGAAACTTTAAATTGTTTTCAAAAGGCAAAAGCCAAATCCTGAAAGTTGAAGACAAAGAGTTAAATACATTTTTTTGGAAAACGGATTTGGTTTTAGTGAGCTTCTTCTCTTTATACACGTTAGGGAATTCAGAATATGCTTAGTATAAGAAGATTTAAATGTGGAATGATTTCATGTCCCAAGTGTGCAACTAGAATATTTAATGCTTCACAGATTATCTATGCTAAGTACTTTGAATGTAGAGACAACCATCAACCACCCCCACTAGACACCAGCAGTGGTCTAGTAGGAGAAAAGAAAAGGAAGAAAACCTTGAGTTCTTCAGACTCCTAAAGAAGTGACCAGTTAGAAAGACTTGGAATTGGCTTTATTAAGGGAACTGTGGCTTATAGTTAAGTCATTTTGCTACCAAGTTCAATAAAATAGATTTATTTATAAATTATCTGCTTAACACTCTGTTGATGCCTATTAATAGGGTTGTGAAAAACAAAACATAATTAAAACATTATTATCTCTGCATTTAGGGCAAAATCTGTTAACTTGATGTGTTTGGGGAATATTGACCCAAACTGGACGTGTTAGAAATATATAGGCCAAACAGAAAATAACAAAACCCAAAAAACTTTGTGCTTAAGATTGCAGCAGTCTCCAGCACCTGCTCACCATGGTGCAGCTCTGAGACTGAGAGACTGAGAGACCAATTTCCAGGGGAAAGTGCAGCAGCAAAGGAGGAGTCTGCAGAGCACAGAGTATCTCCAGAACAAGTAAAGAAAAAGGCAGGTGTTGTGGTAAGATGCTTTTTAAAAGTGGAATCATAAAATAAAAGGATAGCAGCCTGGAGTCTCAAGCTTGGTGATGAATGGCAAAACTAGGCAGGTGGCTGGAAAGGATATGGAAGCAATAGGCTGGGCAGACAAAGAACAAGTCAGTACTGAATAGCACTGACCTCACCTTCACCTGCCAGTCAGCTGGAAGCATGGGGTCACTTCTGCTGCAGCACACAGTGCTAAGCCTTCTGGGAGGAAGGGAGCACATGCCACTGCACTGCCCACAGGCTACAAGCACACTGGTTGTACCCAGTGAGCCTCAGGGCGGCCAGCAGAGCAGACAGAGAGGTGTGGTGTTGCCTGGAGCTCACACACTCCTTCCTTCCAACTCCATAAGCCCTGCCCAACCACAGAGCACCCTGCCTCTGGGCAACAGCAGAATATCCTAGATGAGTACCCATGGTTGTCCAGTATTTATGGCTTCAGAAACAAGAAACCTTAAACCATTCAAATGTCTTGTTGCAATGAGTATTTGGATGTAAAAGTGTTTGCTCAAACATACACACACACACACACACACACACACACACACACACACAGAGAGTGTGTGATACACTGCAGTTTATAGTTCAACTTTGACAAATACACAGTAGAGAGGTGAGAAAGATGGAAAAAATCCAAGCAACATGTGTGTCTTAGTCAGGGTTTCTATTCCTGCACAAACATCATGACCAAGAAGCAAACTGGGGAGGAAAGGGTTTATTGAGCTTACACTTTCATGCTGCTGTTCATCACAAAAGGAAGTCAGGACTGGAACTCAAGCAGGTCAGGAAGCAGGAGCTGATGCAGAGGCCATGGAGGGATGTTTCTTACTGGCTTGCTCTGCTGGCTTTCTTATAGAGCCCAACACTTACTAGTCCACAGATGGACCACTCACAAGGGGCCCTCCCTCCTTGATCACTAATTGAGAAAATGCCTTACAGCTGGATCTCATGGAGGCATTTCTCAACTGAAATTCCTTTCTCTGTGATAACTCCAGCTTGTGTCAAGTTGACACACAAAACTAGCCAGTACAATGTGAAAAATGTAGAGAAGCAGAACTGGAGCTGGGATGGCTTTGACAGGTATGGCAGAAGGCTGTTGAGTAGGGCCTACAGGGTGGTGTACAGCAGTGAGCAACAGAAAGTCTGAGATGGGGAATGGTTCATTTTCTAGATTGTGCTTCCTTGAAAGACCTCCATGGTCCATGCTGTCCTGGAGGCTATGTTAATGAAAATGGTCAGTGACCACCCCAGGTTGATGTCCATATATTATATAAATGTCCGTGATCTGTACTGCCACCTGAAACAGTATGATGGGGGCCCATGGTCTATGATGCAGCTGCGGGCCATGTTTATGTCTATGGCCTATGTTGCTGTTAAGGGTCATGACGAAATCAGTGTATTACCACTGGAGACCGTGTTGAAGTTTGTAGTACATGCTGTCACCAGAGGCCATGTGGAAGTCCATGATCCATTCTGCTATTGACTATGAACGACAAAGAAAGTTCTTCTGAAGTGGTATCTATGATTGCATACTCACAGCTGAGAATGAAAGACATAGAAAACTTTGTGACAACCTCTCCCCACCATGCCCTGACCCCAAAGAAATTGTCTAGACAGGAAGCCTTTGAAGAGAACTTTTTAAAATTGAGATAGGGATGTTGGAGTGTAACTCTTCACAGTTGATGGTTTTGGGCAGTTGCTGGGGCAAGGAAGGATCTATTTCTTTTAAGGGTGTAGTAATAATAGTTAAATATATCCCAGTACGGTGTTGCTTCCCGCTTAATGGTTTATGTTTCCAAATGAGAGAGAGAGAGAGAGAGAGAGAGAGAGAGAGAGAGAGAGAGAGTTAGTTTTTATATTTTAATATGCCTTAAGCAACATAATAGCTGGGCAACTGCCTAGCCTTCATGGTGCTAGAATCTACCTCCTGCTGATAATTCCGAGTTACTGATTTCTGTGTTCTATCTTGGCTGTTCCTAGCCCAACTGAGCAGCCTTCTGGGCCATGCTTTCCCAGGCCTTTTTTTTTTTTTTTTAATATTTATTTTATTTATGTACGCTGCCTCTCTCTTCAGACATACCAGAAGAAGCCATCAGATCCCATTACAGATGGCTGTGAGCCACCATGTGGCTGCTGGGAATTGAACTCAGGACCTCCGGAAGAGCAGTCAGTGCTCTTAACCGCTGAGCCATCTCTCCCAGGCCTTTTACATGGTGGCTCTGCCTCTCTGTCCTTCACTCATCTTGAGAATCTCTCCTCCTTCTTGCCTTGATGTCCTAAGCCCTGGAAACCTAAAACCCCGCCTCTTTCTCTTCTCCCCAGTTATTGGCTGCTGAAATCTTTATTTACCAATCAGAATTAATTTGGGCAGGTTCCCAGGAGCTTTTTGGGGGACCCAATTAGCATTTAAAAAAGCAGCTACAAAGAAGCTAACCATTGGGAGTTTGACCATGCTCCTCTGAGTATATGGACAATACAAGTTGATCTTGGCATATTTTTTTTCTTCTTTGGGAGGAGTGGTCACAAGGGTGAGGGGAGGCCCTGGGAAGACCAATCAGGGTGCATTCTGTGAAATTCTCAAAATCATAAATAAAAAAATGTTACGTTGGAAAAATATCTAAGCCAAATTTTTATAAAGCCCAAATTCTAAACTGAATTTAAAAGCCCATAAAACTAATGGTATTGATGATATTAATTTGTTGTACATTATACTTACCTTCACATATACTATTTTGGAGAAAGGGTCCCAATAGCCCAGATTGACAATGAATGACTTATATAATCCTAGGCTGGCTTCAAACTCATTATGTATCCCAGACAGCAATTTTCCTGCATCAGGCTCCAATATGTTGGTAGTATAAATATGTACCAATATGCCTGACCATAATTTTTTTCATTAATATCCATTTTTTAAAAATGCTCAAAACTTTAAGTTCTAAGTAGTTTAAATATTACTCAGATGTAGGTTTATTAATACATATCTTTAATAGAAAATATTTCCATCAAAAATGATAGAAATCTAGTCCCTATTCAATTGTCTAGCTCAAGATGAATTTATAATCTAAAAATTAATATTGATATACAGTTATTTTGAGATTATTAATACTAAACTGTACATTTATATCATTTGCTCTTTGCTACGTCTCCAGCACAGTTTGAGGCATCTGATGGTTTCTATAAATTAACTAAATGCTGAATGAGCATATAGATTCCCTGTTTTTCTGCAGGATATTCCGGAGTCCTTACTCCCTCTGTACCAAGGCTTTTAAGAGCCAGCCTGCATAGCTTGCCTTTTCCATATAGTTCATGTTGTCTTTATTTAACATCTTCTCGATCAAGTGTGCTGCTATCTTCAGAACTAAGGCTTCATTTTCATCATATGATGTTGCTTTTAATCATGTTAATTGCAGAATCTCCAAGAATGTATTAAGTCACTTGCATGTGGTTTTTTTTTAAAGCTCCTTGGTAACTTCCTCCTTAAGGAAGTTAGCTGGTTGAGTGCAAATGTTCCACTTTATTCAGTGTAACTAGGAGACTGATGTGTGCTGCAAGGTTTAAAATGTTCCACGGATTAGCATTTCAAAAGAGACAGTCCTTTTCTAATGCTCCATACGTTGATCATATTTTCCCAATATTAGGAGATATAAAAATCTCAAAGAACAAAATAAACCCAATCAGAACCATTACAAAAAGTGTCTTTTCTTTCAGCATTGATAGAAATTAATGAGCAAAACAGTAGCTGGGGCATGGTGGTTTACAACTATCATCCCTGCTCTCATGAATCTGTGCCAGGAGGATTACCAGGAATTTGAGGCCAGCCTGACTTGCAAAGTGAGACATTTGCCTCAACACAAAACAAAATAAAACCAAACAAAACACATGCTCCAGTGGATGATTCCAAACTCAAGGAAGTACGGAAAGCAGAACTGGACTTAGCAGGTTACCCAAAAAGAAGAAGAAAGAAGAACAGAGGAGGAGGAGAAAGAGGAAGAGGAGAAGCAGTGGAGAAGAGGAAGAAGTGAACTTAAGAAAGAGACAAATTGTGTTGAGGAGATATGAGGAATTAGAGAGGGGAAATGAGAGGTGGATATTATCATATTTCATTGTATATAGGTAGGAAAATCTCAAATAATAAAAATTCTTTATATAAATTATATATATAATTTATATAGAAAGAACAAAACATGAAGATTATCTCCTTCAAGGTAACATATTCTGGACCTCATAGAAAAGAAGTCAGATTTCATATCCTACAATGTATATACCCAGAAGTAATTATCATTTTTAATTTCACTGAATCTATGTTTAAAGATGTTGTTCACATTAGACAACAAAAGGAGGTCAAAGGGATACAAATTGGTAAGGAAGAAATCAAATTATCACTATTTGCAGATGATATGATCGTATACCTAAGCGACCCGAAAAACTCCACCAGAGAACTCCTGCAGCTGATAAACAAC
>CM052720.1:1463477-1491514 GCA_028551405.1 Uromys caudimaculatus | reverse complement strand
AAAAAAAAAAAAAAAAAAAAAAAAAAAAAAAAAAAAAAAAAAAAGATGTTGTTCACATTCTTTAGTTGAGTTGTGACCCTGAATCTCTTAAGTGTGGCAAATACTTACATGTTTCTTATATATTGAGGTTTTTTCATATTTATGAACCCCTTCAAGTCCTTTTGAAACTCTAAATATACAGTCTCTTTGTCAAAAACTTCAAGTATTAATAAAATAGAGGGGCACACTTCCCGTTTTGGAGGCAGGGTCTGGTGGCCAGCCGGTTCTACATACTGGGTTCCAGGACAGCCAAAGCTAAACAGTGAGAACATGACTTGGAAAAATTCCCTCCACAGAGAAAACATATAATGCATATTGATGCATACTAGCAACAACAAATAAACTTCCATTTTTTACTGTGTATAGAAATGTATAACTGTGTTGTGCATTTAGACAGATAACTATGTAAATATATATTTATAGAACCAGATTACTAAATACCTGCTAAAGGATATACTGATGCTTATTGCTTTCATGAAACAATGACTTTCAAACAATCCCAATTCGTATAGAGAAGATATTTCCTTTGTAAAGGAGCAGCACAGCCCTTTATAACTATATTATGTGATGTAGTTTAATTCGGATTGATAAATGATTACTCTCTTTTCTTTCCTCCATATGAGCATACCTGAAGGAAGGTGTGTGTGTGTGTGTGTGTGTGTGTGTGTGTGTGTGTGTGCGTGTGTGCATTTCTATATATATAGTGGTATTATAAACATTTTACTGGTCAAATTTTATGGTTCCTTTAAAAGACTAAGTTTTGTTTTCTATTATCTAGAATATAACTAATTTTTCCTTACGTTTCAAAAAGCTATGTTTATTTTGTATGAAATATACTTCTATTGATGGCAAAGACTTTTGGACTATAACACAGGGAGTGTGGAGGCTCTGGTGGGCAGTCAGGATCAAGTTGGTAGGAGAGGAATAAAAGGTGAGGCCCTGGGGCGATGCCTGGAGCACTTCATTCTGTGGCCAGCCCAATTCTCAGCCTCTGAGTGATTTTATTAGTATGTGTACATTCATGATGGGGCAGGGAGTATAAGAGAGCACATAAGGAGGTCAGACAACTTTGTGGAGTTGGTTCTCTCCTACTTTTATATGGGCTATGAGGATCAAACTTAGGTCACCAGGCTTCTGAAACACGTGCATTCACCCACTGAGTCATCTTGCTAGCCCTACTGGCTTCCTTTATCTTGTTAGTGTCTTTGTTATTATCTAAAGATAAAAACTGATCTTTTTAATCTTTTATTTTTTTTCTCATTTCATTCGCTTATTAAACTGTCTTGTCCTTTTAGATTTCAATGTCTTATTTGATATCTATTCTAAATAGTCTCTAACAACTTATCTGAAATGCTAAGAAATTAATTTATTTACAGAATTAATCTAAAGTTACTATTTGGTTTTAACTCATTGATCCTACCAATGTGACCAATTCTATTCAAATAGTACCACTATACATAAGTGAGACTCAAGTTTTTCTCTCATCAGGCAGGATGAAGAGAGCTAGAGTTGTGTCTGATTACAAGCAAAAGGCAGAAGACCCCATGCAAAGTCTGGGGAGAAACTGCAGCAGGGAGAAATTAATTGTGAGGGAGGATCAATGGAGGCGGTAGGGGATCACTGCCTTGCTCTAGCAGACTGCTCAAGATATCAGCTCACCACTGAGATCAGTAAAGATAACAGTTGTCAAAATGTGTTGAGTCAGGCCTCAAAGTAACACAAGGTTTGTGCTACGAATGTCACATTTTGTATCATAATCCCAAATATTTAATTCAATGTATTTCATTGCATAAATTTCTATCAAGAGTTACTGAACTATTTATTGGATGATAGCAACCCCACAACCTGCCTAAATATACATAATTTAAAACATGTCTGAAAGGAATATATGTTTGCAACAATGAGCCTCTGAAATCATACTGATATCTAGTAAGAAACAAAGGGCTATTAGAAAGGAAAAATAAGATTTTGTCTAACAAAATAGGACACTTCTCTTATACCCAAACATGCCATGGTACTCTAGGGATAGTGGTGCTCAGGTGCTGAATAGCAAACCTTGATTTGGCAACAGAATGTCAATAAGAGTCCAATAATATGCTATGTTTCATTAATGTAAGCATTTTTATATTTCTACTGTGTTTCATCCTTCATTATGTCCAGATGCTCCCATAACTGAAGCCACTATAAAAAAAAATTCACCACCACCCCAGGAAGAAAAAGTCTTAGTGGTATGTTTTTAAATAAAAAGTATTTTTTTTAAAATTGTGTTTAAAGGGAAAGAGAACAAAATTACACAAAAGGAAGTTTCATCAGTATCTAAAGCTATCAAATTTTAGCACTATTGCAGTTCCATTACAGGTTTGTGCAGAGTCAATTTTGCTCCAAAAGCTAAGGCTTGGAAGGACTTGAGGAACAGCAAAGCCACTCTCAGGACAATCTCTAAAAAGTCAGATAAAATAACAACGCTTCATGCAACTGTTTAGTCCATGCAATCTCCTGACCCTGAGATTAACTTTGATTCTCAGAATCCCTCTTCCCTCTACAGTTTTCTCTTCTGTTTGTAATAGAAATAATGTGGTAAAAGATCAAGTTCTTGGCAGTATCCTCTTTCCATGGGCATGCTAGTGAGTGAAGGCCCTCAACCCACTATAGGATATCAAGGCTCATGATAACAGTTCTACTTCTAGGTACCACAGTCAGAGATCACTTCAGAACTAATGTTTGGGGGCTCACTGGAGGCTGCATAGGCTACTTCCAATGGCATCCTATGTAGGTGAGAAGTTGTGTCCATAGGTAGCCCTCACTAGCAGACAGTCAATAGCTGCAGAAAAGAAAACTGATCAGAAGAAACAAGCCAGGCCTCTGAGTCTTCTCCAGTGCTTTGACTGAGATCATTCACTTGGCCAAGCATTTATTTTAAGCAAGATAACTGTAGAATGCTATTAGGCAAATCCATGGCAAGGCTTTATTATCTAAAGAGCAGGAGAGACAAGACTTGTTCTGTAAAGCCTTCTATACCACAGAGTGAATCTTTCCAATCTTGGGTGAGCTTGCTCCAGCATGTGAACTACAGTGCACACAGTGAGCTAACACCAGCTTCCTCAGAACTTAACACTGTTCTGGAACTGACTCTTCTAAAAAACCTTTTCTGTAGTGGTATCTGTCTGTTGCAAAGAACGTTTCTTTAGTGACAGTGAAGATTATATGTATCTGAAAGTATAAGGACCAAACTGCATGGGGTAGAGCCCAGGAGGCTTCAACCCTACACAAAAAAACTCTAGGAAACTGAGTAAAACTGAAAGTGGGAGACATGGCTGAAGAGCACACCAATTGGTCATTCAGTGAAACAAACAGTCAGTCCTGAAAATATACATACAAATATCATTATACAGACTTAACAGTTATATTTGGGACTATTCATGTACATACAATTACATATGTACATGTAATAACAAATGAGAATTAAAGAGTTCATGAATTTGAAGGAGAGAAGGAGGAGTATTAGGTAGAATTTAGAGGGAAGAAAGGGAAGAGATAATATGGTAGAATCTCAAAATACAGTATAATCTCAAAACTAAGCTAAAATTGCTTTTAAGACCATGGACTCTGATACTTGTAACCTTGCTTTGTTTCCTCACTCGTGACATAGACACAATATATCCCTTCATTTCATAGAAGTAAAATGGAAGTGCTTAGCACTATATCCCAAGCATACATGTATTCAATATAAACATGGTAAATTTTCACATTATAAAAGGTAAACTCATAGAAATTCTTCAAATCCCCAAATAAAAACTATCAAAAACTAAGTTTCAAGATAATAAGTCAATACTTTGCAAATTTATATATAATGCTAAGAATTTTTCCTAACAATCCTCATGTCTTTGTATTATATACTTATATCTTATAATATTTTATATAATATTATTGATATTATAACAGGTAGTCATTTCTCACTAATTATTATAATGGGCTCATATACCATGACATATTTAAATTTTCTGTTAAGTGACATGTACATTCAAACTTTTATTGTTTGAAAAATGATAAGATAAATACCCTTTTATTCAAATACTGAACTGAATTGATTTTTATTTCCCGGGATATGTTCTTGATCAGTAGGAATTATCCTCCTGCATCTTTCACACATGACTTAGAAGAGCTTGTCCTCACTTAATTTGAGAGTATTGACCAAAGCATACCCCTCGGCATTGAGTCTCACCTTTAAGGAATCATTGACAATAACTAATATGTAAATTTGAATATCTTTGCTTATGATGATTTGTGGACTTCTTTCTTATGGTTTGTAGTTTTTTTTGTGTCTTGTGTGAGCCTACATATTCACTGATCATATTTATGACAGTGTTTTCTTCTACTATCGTATTTTAGCACATTCACCTGGCAGTGTGTTTTCATTCTTCACTCTTATTTTCCAGTGACATTTTTTTCTTATTTACAAGTATTTATCAAATGTCAGGCATGATTTAGCCAATGCCCCAGACCCTGAAGTATTGGGGCAAGCTCTTAAGAATCAATACAGCATATGATACAGAAGTCTTGGTGATATAAACCGGAGAGACAAATATTAAAGAAAAGAAAACAAAAAGATCAAGTGAATAGCATAAAACTAATACAATAAAATTGAATTCCAGAAAGTATTCTTTATTTTCATTTCCCAGAACACCAAAATAAATGCATCTTTTATCAGTTATAAAGTTTACACAGCACTTCTCAGAACATAAAAATGTGTGTTTTCTTGATAGGTCACATGACTGTGGAAACATCTCTTTTCTCCCAGAAGTAGAACTATCAATTTTAGCTGCTCACTAGAAGATTCAGAGTCTCAAATATCTGACCCAAACTCATGAAATAGTTTTGAGTGGGGGTAGGTTTATATTGTTCTGTCAAAACTTGCTTAGTGATTCCAGTAAATAAACTACTGAACATAAAATTACCTAATGGTGTCTTGCTCAGCTTAAATACAAAGTGAAATATACTACATTTGAGACACTAACCTAGGTTATTTTGCTTGGATTAAAAAAAAAAAAACAAACCAAAAATCCCAGCTTTCCTCATGTGAATTCTGGAGAAAAATCTGAATTAAAATTTCTTGTTTTTAGTTAAAGTACTTTGGGGTGATGGCTGAAATATAAGGTAAGATAAACCTTTGAAGGATATAATGGTCAAAGTTAAGGAAAACATAGAAATAAAAATTATATTAAGCAAGGGGGGCTATTTCAGTGTTGCTATAGTAATAGGCAATTATAATCCTTAATTCTTGAAACCGGGAAAATTTATTTATGTACTTGGTGAGTTTCCCACAATAATATATATTTGCTGATTAGCAAAGAGTGAATGGACTCAGTAGGTGTCTCCTCTAAAACCTGGCCTTATGGTTTTCTGGATTGTTATTGGTGTTGGTGGTGGTGGTGGTGGTGGTCGTGGTGGTGGTTTTGCTATTCTCCTTTGGAAGAATTTTTTCTTTTCTTTTAAATTTATTATTATGTTATTCATTTCTCTGTAGGTGTAAAAGTAGTTAATGAAGAGGTAGGTACAGATTTGGGCAGGAGATCATAAATGAGAGGGATAAGAGGGAGAAAAAGGAGATGAGAAATTATGTAATTATATTTTGCAACAACAAAAACTGGCAAGGATTTCTACGTTACCCTCAGGATGATGGGCTAACACTGAATAGAAATTCTAATAACAGAACCAGAAAATCAACGTGTCGTCACTTTCTAACTTGAACCCATGCGAATAAACCAGATGTCTTTTGCTTTTCATTCTTAAAAAGCTGAACAGAAATAGTCAACAAATACTCAGGATTGACAAAAGTTGGATTATACCTAAGGAAAAAACTTGGGCTACAATTCTCTACCTAAAGCTAGATTTAACTATAGAAGAAAAAGATAAAATATGGGAAATATCTCAATTAGATTACTATTGTGATAAATTCCATGACCAAAACCAACATGGGAAGGGGAAGATCAGAATTTATTTCAACTCGCATCATTATGCTGGATAGGTTTTTTGCAACTTGACACAAGCTAAAAATATATGAGAGGAGAGAACCCCGTTTAAGAAAATGTCTCCTCTAAAACCTGGCCCTGTGGTTTTTTGGATTGTTGTTGTTGTTTTGACTATTTTCCATTGGAAGACTTTTTTCTTTTCTTTTAAATGTATTATTATTGTTAGCATTTTGTCTAAACTCCACCCCACAGTTACCTGGCAACAGCCAGGTATGCTCCTCCCCACAGTTGCCTGGTAACAGCCAGCTGGGTCTGTCCCATTATAAAAGGGGCTACTTGCCCCCTCCTCTCTCTCTCTCTCTCTCTCTTGCTCTCTTCATCTCTTGCCCCCTTGCTTCCCCCTTCTCCCCATTCCCTTCTCCCCTCTTTCCACATGGTTATGGCCGGCCTCCACTTCTCTACTCTCTATTCTTCTACTCTTCTACTACTCTTCTACTTCTCTCTCTCTCTCTCTCTCTCTCTCTCTCTCTCTCTCTCTCTCTCTCTCTCTCTCTCTCCCTCCCTTTCTCTGCCTCTACTACCCTCTTAACTCCCCTCCCATGCCCTGAATAAACTCTATTCTATACTATACCTATACTGTCATGTGGCTGGTCCCTCAGGGGGAAGAGTGCCTTGGCATGGGCCTGCTGAGGCACCCCTTCCCCCACACCTCACCATTCACCCATAGAACATATGTTATATATCTTTATCTTTTTATAAACACATCAATTATTATTTCTGTTTAGTCATTTTATGTCCCATTCACAGCCCCAGTCCCACCCTTACAAGTCCCTCCCCATAGTGCACCCCCTGCCCAGAGAAGGGAAACCCACTTGGACCATCCCATCCTGGAATATCTAGTCCCAGCAAGACTATGTACATCCTCGCCTACTGAGACTCAACCAGGCAGTCCAGGTAGGGTAAGGGGATCCAATGGAAGGAAACAAGAGACAGCCCCCACCTCAGTTTTTAGGGAACCCACATGAAAACCAAGCATCACATCTACTACAAATGTGTAGAGGGTTTAGGTCCAGCTCCTGTGTAGTCCCTGTGAGCTCTGTGAGCCCCCATGGGTCCATGTTAGTTGAGTTTTTGGTCTTCTTGTGGTGTCTTTGACTTAAGAAGCTTGTTCACTTCAATCCCCTACTCTTCCACAAGACACTCAAAGATCTGTCTGATGTGTGGCTGTGGGTCTCTGTAACTGCCTCCATCCACTGCTGGAAGAAAACTCTTAGGAGACAGTTAATGCTAGGTTCCTGTCTGCAAGAATAACAACATACTAATAATAGTGTCAGGGTTTGGCTTTCTCACATGAGATAGCCTAAATTTAGAGCAGGTACTGGTTGGCCATTCCCTCAGTCTCTGCAACATTTTTATCCATGCATATCTTGTAGGCAAGGCAAATTTTGAGTTGAGGGCTTTGTGAGTAGATTAATGCCTACATCTCCTTCCTCTGGAAGTCCTAACTGGCTAAAGGAGATGGCCACTTCAGTCCCTATATCCCCCCTCATAGAAGTCACAGCTAGGTTCACACCCAAAGTCTCCCCATATCCTTCCCCCATCCCATGCCTCCAGCTAGTCACCAGAGTTGCTCCCCACTGATTTCCATTCTCACTTCCAGCCCTTTCCCACCCTCCTCTTGCCTCACCTGATTACCATGCCAGTTTCCTTCCTTACCTCCTCTCCTACTGAGTTCCCTCCATCCACCTCCAATGACTATTTAGTTTCCCCTCCTGGGTGAGATTTGTATACCCTTCCTTGGTACCTCCCTATTAACCAGTTTCTTTGGGTCTGTGGATTGTAACATGGTTGTCCTGTACTTTATAGCTAATGTCCACTTATAAGTGAGTACATTCCACAGATTTCTTTCTGGCTCTTGGATACCTCACTCAGGATGATATTCTCAAGTTCCATTCATTTGCCTACAAAATTCATGATGTCTTTGTTTTTAATAGCTGAATAGTATTCAATTGTTTAGATGTACCACATCTTTATCCATTCTTTAGTTGTGGGACATCTAGGTTGTTTCTAGTTTCTGGCTATTATAAATGAAGCTGCTGTGAACATAGTTGAGCAAGTATCCTTATGGTATAGTGAAGCATAGTTTGGGTATTTTACCAGGAATGGTATAGCTGGGTCTTGAGGTAGAACTAATCTCAATTTACTAAGAAAACACCAAATTGATTCCCAAAGTGGTTGTACAAGTTTGTACTCCCACCAGCAATAGAGGAGTGTTCCTTTGCTCCAAATCCTTTTCAACATGTACTGTCACTTGAGTTTTTGATTAGCCATTTTGACTGGTGTGAGATGAAATCTCAGGGTCCTTTTAATTTGCATTTCCCTGATGGCTAAGAATATGGAACATTACTTTGAGTACCTCTTGGCCATTTAAGATTGATTCCTCTGATGAGAATTCTGTTTAGCTCTGTACCCCATTTTTAACTTGGTTATTTACTTTGTTGGTGTCAAATCTCTTGAATTCTATATATTTGAGATATTAGCCCTTTGTCCAATACAGGGTTAGTAAAGATACTTTTCCAGTTGGTAGGCTGAAATTTTGTCCTATTGACAAAGTTCTTTGCCTTACAGAAGCTTTTAAGTTTCATGAGGACCCATGTATCAATTGTTGGACTTAGAGCCTGCGTCATTAATGTTCTTTTCAGGAAATTGTTTCCTATACCAATGTGTTTAAGGCTATTTCCCACTTTCTCTTCTATTACAATTACTGTGTCCAATTTTGTGTTAGGGTCTTTGATACACTTGGAATTGAGTTTTGTGCAGGGTGATGAATATGGTCCTATTTGTATTCTTCTACATAGAGACATCCAGTTAGACTAGGATCATTTGTTAACAATGCTTTCTGTTTTCCATTGTATGGCTTTGCCTTCTTTGTAAAAAATTAAGTGTCCATAGTTTTGCTGGTTTATTTCTGTGTCTTAAATTAAATTCTATTGATCAATTTGTCTGTTTCTATACTAATACCATGCAGTTATTACTATTGCTCTATAATTGCTTGAGATCAGGGATGGTGATACTTTCAGAAATTCTTTTTCTATGAAGTTGAGAATTGCTCTTTGAATGTCAGTAAAGAGTTGTGTTGGAATTTTGATGATAATAGATGTCTTAGTCAGGGTTTCTATTCCTGCATAAACATCATGACCAAGAAGCAAGTTGGGGAGGAAAGGGTTTATTCAGCTTACATTTCCACATTGCTGTTCATCTCTAAAGAAGTCAGGACTGGAACTCAAGCAGGTCAGGAAGCAGGAGCTGATGCAGAGGCCATGGAGGGATGCTATTTACTGGCTTATTTCCCTTGCCTTGCTCAGCTTGCTTTTTATAGAACCTAAGACTACCAGTCCAGGGATAGTACCACCCACAAGGGGCATTCCCCCTTTGATCACTAATTAAGAAAATGCCTTATAGCTGGATGGAGGCATTTTCTCAACTGAAGCTCCTTTCTCTGTGATAACTTCAGCTTGTGTCAAGTTGACACACAAAACCAGCCAGTACAATAGCATTGAATCTGTTTATTGCTTTTCCTTAGATGGCCATCTTTACTATGTTAACCCTACTGATTCATGAACATAGAAGATCTTTGTATCTTCTGATATCTTCTTCAAATTTTCTCCCAAGATTTGAAGTTCTTGTCATACTGGTTTTTCACTTCTTTGTTTAGAGTTAAACCAAGATATTATTTGTAACTATTATAAAGGGTGTTTTCCCCTTAATTTCTATATCTGTCCATTTATCATGTTTATAAAGGAGGATCACTTTTTTTTTTAAAGTTAATTTTGTATCAAGTCACTTTGCTGAAGATGTTTATCAGCTATAGAAGTTCTCTTGTAGAATTTTTGGCATGGCTTCTTTATTCTGTAACATAATCTGCATACAGTGATACTTTGACTTCTTCCTTTCCAGTTTGTAGTCCCTTGATCTCCTTTAGTTACCTTATTTCTCTAGCAAGAACTTCAAGTTCTATTGAATAGATGGAGAAGAGAGGGCAGCCTTTTAATATTCTTTTAACATTTTTTTGTTCTGTATATTTTATGGTTTGATTATAATATGGGGGGATTTTCTTTTCTGGTCTAATTTAATTGCCATTCTGGAAGCACCTGAATGAGGCCTCTCTTTCTTTAGGATGAAGGAATTTTCTTCTATGATCTTGTTGAACATATTTTCTGGTCTGTGGAGCTGGAACTCTTTGCCTTCTTCTACTCCTACTATTCTTAGGTTAGGTCTTTTCATAGTATCCCAGATTTCCTGGATGTTTTGTGTCAAGAATTTTTTTACATTTAACATTTTCTTTGATGTATTCGTTTCTTCTATCTTATCTTCTATATCTGAGATTCTCTCTTCCATCTCTTGCATCCTGTTGGCGATGCTTAAGTCTGTTCCCATTTCTTCCCTAGGTTTTTCATCTCTAGGTGAGGAGGAGGAGGGACTTCTGGGTAGGGAGAAGAAGAGGGGAGGCAGAGAGAAAGAGGGATCCTTTTGGCGGGGGGAGGGGGGGGAGTGTAGCTAGTGGAGGCCTTTTCCCATTTCTTCCCTAGGTTTTTCATCTCTAGGTGAGGAGGAGGAGGGACTTCTGGGTAGGGAGAAGAAGAGGGGAGGCAGAGAGAGGGATCCTTTTGGGCAGGGGGGGTGGGGAATGTAGCTAGTGGAGGCCCTTGTTTCAGGTGGCAGGTTCATTGGGATCCACTACCTGAGGATTTAACTTAGAATGGCTTACATATTAGGATGCTAATTGCTGTGCCCAGGGATTGAGTTACCTTCTGATTCTGAACTAAGATTGTGTGGTGTTTTCCTTCTCGTAGTGACCCAACTGGGTTCCAGAGAGAAAGATACAGCAGCAAAGCATGGGTTTGCAAGAAAGTACACACCAAAAGGCCATGGGAATTTGGAAGCATGGGGTTGGCATGATAGTGACCTGCCAGTGGGAACTTAGCAAGTTGGGTGGCAAGAGAGTCCGCCAATGATGAGAACAAGACCCACTGGTGCCTTGCCATCGATAGCGTGGATTGATTTTCAGTAATTCCTGCTACAGAGATTTATTAATTTTTCTTTAAAGACTTTTATCATTTTAATAAGATTGGATTTAAGGTCATTTACTTGTGCATTGGTTCTGTTAGAATATCAAGGGCTTGCAGTAGTTAGGATAGTTGTGTTCTGAAGGTATCATATTGCCCTGGCTTTTGTTGATTATGTACTTATGCTGGCCTTTAGCCATCTGGTTGTCTCTGGATGTTCCTGCATGTTTCAGGTTTGGCAGGCCTGATGAAGGAAGGGTAGAAAGACTATGGAACTGGAGGGCAGGGAGTAAGAGTGGAGAACATCAAGTTAATGAGGGCAACTGGGAGTGTTCCAGAATATTCACTGGGCAAACAAAGGGGAATGGGTGGAGGGAAGGAATCTAACCTGTATGCTTCTACCTCATTGGGTCTGATGAAGGTCAGAGACTGTCAATGACTGCTTCTATTTCCTTAGGGGTTATAGGACTATTTAGATAGTTTACTTGATCTTTATTTAATTTTGGTAAGTGGAATCTTGACAGAAAATCATCTATTTCATTGGGAGTTTCCAATTTTTGAAGTAAGTTCTAATGATTCTTAGGATTTCTTCAGTATCTATTGTTATGTCTCTCCCTTTTCATTTCTGATTTTGTTAATTTAAATATTGTGTCGATCTTTTAGTTAGATTGTCTAAGGATTGTCTATCTTGTTGATTTTCTCAAAACAAAACAAAACAAACAAACAAACAAAAACCAAAACCCCAAACCCCAAAGCTCTTGGCTTCATTGATTCTTTGTATTGTTCTTTGTTTTTAATTGATTGATTTTAGTCCTGAATTTGATCATTTCCTGCCATCCACTCTTCTTTGGTGTGTTTGCTTGTTCTTGTTCTAGAACTTTCAGGTATACTGTTATTTGTTATTATGAGATCTCTCCACCTTTTTTATGGAGGCAATTAGTGCTATGAACTTTCCTCTTAAACATGCTTTCATTGGGTCCCATAACTTTGGGTATACTATGCCTTTATTTTTATTGAATTTTATAAAGTCTTTAATTTCTTTTATTATTTCTTCTTTTCCAAATTAATTTTATGAGGCCATAGTCAGCCCGATACTTAAACCACACAAAGACATAAACAAAGAGGGGGGCATGGAATTACAGACCAATCTCTCTTGTGAACACTGATGCAAAAATACCCAATAAAATGCTGGCAAACAAAATCCAAGAACACATCAAAAACATCATGCACCATGAACAAGTAGGCTTCAGCCTAGGAATGCAGAGTTGGTTCAATATATGAAAATCCATCAATATAATCTATCATATTTTTTTAAAAACCTGAAAGAAAACAAAGACATAAGACCATGTCATTAGATACTGAAAAAGCTTTTGACAAAATCCAACACCCTTTTATGTTAAAAGCCTTGGGGATATCAGGGATACATAAGGCGCATAACTAAACACAATAAAGGGGGGAGCATATACATCAAGCCAGCATTAAATCAAATGTAGAGAAACTTAAAGCAATTCTAGTAAAATCAGCGACAAGATAGGCCTATCCACTCTCTCCTTTCTTCAGTATAGCATTTGAAGTTCTAGCTAGAGAAATAAGACACCTAAAGGAGAGCAAGGGGATTCAAAGAAGAAAAGAAGAAATAAAAGTATAACTATTTGCAGGTTATATGAAAGTATACATAAATGGCCACCAAAATTCTACCAGAGAACTCCTACTGTTGATAAACTCCTTCACCAAAATTGTTGGATACAGTAAGAAAAAAAAAGAAAGAAAGAAAAAAGAAAAAAAAGAAAGAAAAAAAAGAAAAGAAAAGAAATTAGTAACCCTTTTTTATACAAATAAAAATGGGCTAAGAAAGAAGTTAAGGAAACAACACCCTTCACAATAGATAATAGCCACAAGTAATATAAAATATCTTGGAGTAACTCTAACCAAACAAGTTAAAGACCTATATGACAAGAACATCAAGTTCCTGAAGAAAGAAATTGAAAAAGATATCAGAGGATGGAAAGACCTCCCACGCTCATGGATCAATAGGGTTAAAATAGTAAAAATGGCCTTCTTACCAAAAACAATCTACACATTCAATGCAATTCTCACCAAAATTTCAACACAATTCTTTATAGACCATGAAATAATAATTCTCAACTTCACATGGAAAAACAAAAATCCCAGGACAGCTAAACAGTCCTGTACAATATAAGAACTTCTAGAAGTTTCACTATACCTGATCTCCACCTATACTACAGAGCAATAGTAATAAAAAAAATACATGGTACTTGTACATAAACAGAAAAATGGAATTAAACTGAATCCCAGAAATAAACCCACAATGGAAAAAAGAAACTCCTATAAGGTAAAGGACACTGTCAATAGGACAAAACAGCAGCCTACAGAATGGGCTTAATCTTATAATGAATTTCTTCAACCATATATCCAACAGAGGGCTAATATACAAAATATATTAATAGCTTAAGAAGTTAGACTGCAATAAAGCAAATAACCCAATTAAAAAATGGAGTACAGAGCTAAACAGAAAATTCTCCATGAGGAATCTCAAATGGCGAAGAAATACTTAAAGAAATGTTCAGTGTCCTTAGTCATCAGGGAAATGCAAATCAAAACAACTCTGAGTTTCTATCTTATACTCATTAGAATGTCTAAGATCAAAACCTCAAGTGACAACAGATGCTGGCAAGAATATAGAGCAAGGGCCGGGCGGTGGTGGCGCACGCCTTTAATCCCAGCACTTGGGAGGCAGAGGCAGGTGGATTTCTGAGTTTGAGGCCAGCCTGGTCTAGTCTATGGAGTGAGTTCCAGGATAGCCAGAGCTACACAGAGAAACCCTGTCTCGAAACCCCCCCCCCCCCAAAAAAAAAAAAAAAAAAAGAATATAGAGCAAGGGAAACACTCCTCCAATGCTGGTTAGAGTTTAAATTGTACAACCACTCTGGAAGTCAATTTTGCTGTTTCTTAGAAAATTGGAGGGGGGGGGGATTGGGGATTTAGCTCAGTGGTAGAGTGCTTGCCTAGCAAACACAAGGCCCTGGGTTTGATCCTCAGTTCCAAACCAAAACCAAATTTTGCAGGGCAGTGGTGGCACAAGCCTTTAATCCCAGCACTTGGGAGGCAGAGGCAGGTGGATTTCTGAGTTCGAGGCCAGCCTGGTCTACAGAGTGAGTTCCAGGACAGCCTGGGCTACACAGAGAAATCCTGTCAAAGAAGAAGAAGAAGAAGAAGAAGAGGAAGAGGAAGAGGAAGAGGAAGAGGAAGAAGAAGAAGAAGAAGAAGAAGAAGAAGAAGAAGAAGAAGAAGAAGAAGAAGAAGAAGAAGAAGAAGAAGAAGAAGGAGAAGAAGAAAATTGGGAGTAGTCCTACCTCAAGATTCAGCTATACCACTCCTAAACACAAACCCAAAGACTGCTGCACCATAGCACAGTGACACTTGCTTCACTATGTTCATCGAAGCATTTCCTGTAATTGCCATGAACTGGAAACCACCCATATGTCCCTCAAATGAAGAATGAATAAAGTAAATTTAGTTTATCTATACAATGGAATACTACTCAGCTAGTAAAAACAAGGTCAGTGGGGCAGTGGTGGTGCACGCCTTTAATCCCAGCACTTGGGAGGCAGAGGCAGGCAGATTTCTGAGTTCGAGGCCAGCCTGGTCTACAGAGTGAGTTCCAGGATAGCCAGGGCTACACAGAGAAACCCTGTCTTGAAAAAACAAAAACAAACAAACAAACAAAAAACGAAGGTCATCAGGAACTCACAGGCAAATGGATGGAACTAGAACATATCATCCTGAGTGATATAACACAAACCCCAAAAGACATGTGTGGTATGTACTTACTTATAATTGGACATCAGGCATAAAGTACAGGACACCCATGCTATAATCCACAGACCCTCAAGAGACTAAATGACAATGAGGGAGCAAGGACTTGAATCCCACTCAGAAGAAGTAAAATAACCATCACAAGGGATGGAGGAAAAGAATTGGGTGTACAGGGGGTGGGGAGTGAAGATAGGGAGAGGGTATCAGGTGTAGGGAGAGCCAGGGAGATAGGGTTGGGAGAGTGAAAGAAAATTGGCAGCAGGCAGTGGGTGGGGGCATCTCTTGGACTTGCCAGAGATCTGCGATCAGAGATGCTCCAAAGAGTCTATGAGAGTGACTCTAGATGAGACTCCTAGCAGAGAGTGATATGGAGCTTTAAATGGTCACCTGCTGTAGCCAGACAGGACTTTCAGAAGAATGACGGGGACAACAAACCACCCACAAAACCTTTGACCCAATGTTTGTCCTGCTACAAGAAGTGCAGGGACAAACATAGAACAGAGACTGAAGGAATGGCCAACAAATGACTGGCTCAACTTGACACCCATCCCATAGGCAAGCACCAATCCCTAGTACTATTAATGATACTCTGTTATGTTTGCAGGCAGGAGTCTAGCATCACTGTCTTCTGAGAGGCTCTACCCAGTCTCTGGCCAAAACAGATGCAGAGACCCACAGTCAAACATTAGATGGAGCTTGGGGAATTTTGTGGAAGACCTGAGGGAATATTTGAGGGATTCAGAGGGATTAGGGACTCAGCAAAAAAACAAAACAAACAAAAACAAAACAAAACAAAACAAAAACCCCAAAAGAGTCAACTAACCTAGACACTTGGAGACTCCCAGGGACTGATCTACCCACTAAAAAGCATACATGAACTGGACCTATATCCCTTGTACATATATAGAAGATTGCAGCTTTCACTTCACTTGGGTCCCCCAACAGCTGGAACAGGGGCTGTCTCTGGCTAGGTTGCCTGCCTGTAGATCCTGTTTCCCTAACTAAGTCTGCCTCAGTGACAGAGGATATGCCTAGTCCTGCTTTAACTTGATATGCCTGAACATGGTATGTACTCACTGATAAGTGGATATTAGCCCAAAAGTTCGGAATACCCAAGATTCACTTCACAGTAACCATTGGACTGAGAGTGAGGTCCCAGATGGAGGAGTTGGAGAAGGGATTGAAGGAGCTGAGGGAGTCTGCAGCCCCATGGAGGGAGCAACAGTGTCAACTGGCCTGACCCCCAGTGCTCCTGGAGACTGGACCACCAACCAAAGAATACACATGGAGGGACCCCTGGTTCAGACAACATATGTGGCAGAGGAGGGCCTTGTTGGCCATCAGGGGGAGGAGAGGCCCTTGGGCCTGAAGGTGTTAGAGGCCTCAGTATAAGGGAATGCCAAGGTGGGAAGATGGGAGTGGATGGGTAGGTGGGTGGGTAGGGGAATACCCTCATAAAGGCAGGGGGAGGGGGAGGGGATAGGGGGTTTCCAAAGTGGAGACCTGTAAAGGGGGAAGCATTTGAAATGTAAATAAAGTATTAAAAATAAAAATTAAAAAAACAAAACAAACAAACAAACAAAAAACTCGATATGCCTGTGTGGGTTGGTACCCGGGGGGGCCTTCTCCTCAGAGGAGAAGGGAAGGAGGATGGGAGGGGAGACTATGAGATGGGGGAACTTGACAGAGGTCTGTGATTTGGATGTAAAGTGAATAAATAATTAAATAATAAATAAATAAATAATTTTAAAGTTTCTTTGACCCAGTGGTCATTGAGTAGAGAGTTGTTCAGTTTCCATGATTTGTAGGCATTTTCTAAACTAGTGATTGATGGGGATGGGTCTAGCCCATTTTGGGTGGTGCCATCCTTGGGCTGGTAGTCCTAGGTTCAGTAAGAAAACAGGATGAACAACCCATGGCTGTGACAGCAACAGAAACTCAAACTAAGACAACCATGAATGGAAATCAGGACCAAAAACTAAAGCCAGGAACTGGAGTCAGGAAGTAAAGCAGAGACCACAGAATAATATTTCATAGTGGCTTGCTCAGACTGCTTTATTATAAAACCAGGACCATCTGCTCAGGGATGGCACTTCCCACAGTGATTTGGCTCCTCTCAAATCAACTACTGTAATTGATGTGTTCATAAAAATATAAAGAGATAGGAGATATGTTCTATGGGGGTATTGTGAGATATGGGGGAAGGGGGTGTCTCAGCAGCCCCATGCCAAGGCATCCCTTCCTCCTGAGGTACCAGTCACATGAAGGTATAGTATACAATAGAGTTTATTCAGGGCATGGGGAGGGGAGTTAAGAGGGTAGTAGAGGCAGAAAAAGGCAGAAAGAGGGAGAGAGTAGAGATGTAGAGGCTGGCCATGAACATGTGAAGAGAGGGGGGAGGGAATGGGGACAGAGGGGGAGCAAGAGGGCAAGAGGGAGAAGAGAGCAAGAGTAAGAGGCAAGAGAGGGAGGTGGGGGCAAGCAGCCTCTTTTATAGTGGGTCAGGACTATCTGTCTGTTGCCAGGTATTGTGGGAAGGAGCAAACCTGGCTGTTGCAAGGTAACTGTGGGGTGAAGTTTAGACAGAATGTTAACAGTAATGAACATAGTAAACATGTTTTTTAGACATGCAAAGTCAGGATCCTCACTTCACCCAAGGCTGCACCTAATCAAAAGAACTTAGTGACATCCCTCACTTAAGATAACCACACACAGTCCTAAAACCCCATGATGTCCAGTGGACAAGATATAAGCAGAGACCAAGAGCAATACTCTGCTCTACACATCTGGAGAGATGTCATCCTGATCTGTCCTATAACTGGAGAGTCTTCCTCAGGAAACTTATCCTCAAATCAGAGGCTTCTAAGACTGAACCTGACCTTCAGCTAAGATATACTGCACAGGTAAACAGCCTTAGGGAGATTGGCTTAGGACCTAATTATGACCATCAGCATAATAAATATAAGTTTTGCTGTACTAACTACACACATCTACTTTCTTGGTCTGGACAACCACTAATCAAAGAAATTCCTCAGAGACTTGACCACTGGCCAATCTGAGGAAAGAAACTCCTAAATTGAGATTTCTACTTTCATATATGTAGATTTGTGTCAAGTTGACAAAAACTAATCAGCACAGGTAGTAAAAAAAAAATTGATACATTTGCTTTCAGGTCTTGGTATTGTGATATATAAAGAAAATGAGAGCTGGGCAGTGGTGGCGCAGGCCTTTAATCTCAGCACTCTCGGAAGGCAGAGGCAGGCGGATTTCTGAGTTTGAGGCCAGCCTGGTCTACAGAATGAGTTCCAGGACAATCAGGGCTACACAGAGAAACCCTGTCTCGAAAAACCAAAAAAAAAAAAAAAAAACCAAAAAAAAGAAAATGAGTCCATGAGTTTGAGAGAGAACAAAGTGAGGAGAAGCACAAAGGATGGAAGACAGAGGAAAATTATGTAATTCTATTTTAATTTCATAAGATTAAAAATATTTTTAGAAATGTAATATGCATTACCCTTTGCTCTAAAGGGAAAGAAATTAAAGAATAGATTTATGCTCTTTCAGAATGATAATTTTTTTCTTTCACATTATAACTCTAAACAATTCTAGTGTATTTCTAAGGGTACCAGTTTTTCTTTCTGTTAAAAAATGGTTACAGTGTACTGTGATGGTAAAGACCATTTTTGCCCATAGTTTCTTCCTTGTAACTTTTTTTTTTTTTTGATATTTTATTTACATTTCCGATGATTCCCCTTTTCTTTGGAAACCCCGTGTTCCCTCCCCCTCCCCGCCTCTGTGAGGGAATTAGCATCACTCACGTTTCCCAACTCTGCCCCCTATAAATTCTCTTGCATCTCCTATGTACTAAACCTGATTTTCCTTTTTTCTTTTTTCTTTTCTTTTCTTTTTTCCTGGTCTTAGTGCATACCTTTAATTCCTGCCCTTGGAGACAGAATAAGTGAATATATATGAGTTGGAGGCAAGCTTGGTCTACATAACTAGTTCCAGGCTAGCCAAGGCTACATACATAGTGAGACTGTCTCAAAATCAACCAACCAACAATATAAAGAAACATAACACAATAAACCACAAAAAGCCTTAGATTTTGCAAGCTGGGGAAACACTTTCCTACCAACTTTCTGAAGGAAGGAAATGTGTAGGGAAAGACCAAACCAAAAAAATCATAAATCAAAATTGTTATGTCATTTTGGAGTATTACTCCATAGTACTACATAGGTAGTCCTTCATATTAATGAGATAAATTTTAATTTATCAGAGTTTTACTCAAATAAAAAAACTATATTTTCCAGCTTTAAGCAGGCTTCAAAATTAGGACTTATTCCTTTTTAATGTTACTTTTTGAAGGATGGAGATATATAAAATTAATTGTCTTGTGCTTATCATGAAAGAAAAAATATTTTTGTTGCCTGCATGCCAGAGGCACTTTGGACACAATTTGGTAAATGACAACAATTTAAAGACTGACTTCTTTTGGGCCTGGACCTCATTACTGATGATCAGGAGAAGTAGACAGTCTTAGAATCCCTAGTGTAGTTCTTTTTTAATGTAAAGATGTACTTATTTTTACTTTTTTGTACGGTAATTTTCTAGCATATATGTCTCTGTACCACTTGCATGCAGTGGCCCTGAAAGCCAGAAGAGGAGATTATATCTTCTGGAACTAAACTTAATATATCATTGTTGGCCTCCATTTGGTGCTTGAAACCCAAACCGTGTCCTCTGAGAGAACAAGTGCTCTTAAACACTTAGCCATCTTTCTGACTCTTATCTAATGTAGTTCTTACCTGCGCTACTACAGTAACCACTATGTGGTGTCTTATCCTCTTCAAAGAATATAGAAATAATTCCAGTGATGTGATCATGGTGTTGTTAGCCTCTTGGACTGTAATATCCAAGTAGGATGCATGGTGAAGATGCCTATGATAGTTATAAGATCACCTGAGTGACAACGTGGAGGAACAGAACATACACATTTACTGAAGATCTATTGTATGTCTCCCACTTGTTTCTTTCTCAATTTGTAGATAACTGTTCATTTGTAGTTTCTTTTTCCCCCAAAGGTAAAAATCTTGAGAAATGACTTTGGCATTTTGCCTCTGCTAATAAAATAGGGTGACATGCACTTGGAAACCCAACCTCTAGACAAGAGCCTCTGAAGCTTAAAACTTAGTGTCTCAGTGCTGTGAAGGGACACCATAACCATGGAAACTCTTTTTAAAAAGCATTTAATTTGGGGCTTGCTTACAGTTTCAGAGGGTTAGTATATTATCATCAAGGTGGGAGCATGGCAGTACATATAGTACTGGAGAAGACATTAAGAGATACATTTTGATCCACAGGCCAAGAAGGAGACATTGGACTTGTCATGGGCTTTTGATACCTCAAGGCCTACCACCAATGACACACTTCCTCCTAATTCCTCTAATCTTTTTTAAATAGTGCCACTCCTTAATGACTAAGCATTCAAATACATGAGCCTATGCTGGCCATTTTTATTCGAATCACCATAGTCCACATTCCTGATGACCCTTTTAAACTTTAAGGCTAGAATCCTGTTTGTTTCTCTGCCTTCCCTTCTGTTTGTTTCCATTTGTCTAAAGTGCTAATGACATTCATTGCTTTGGAGATTTATCAGATTAGCACCACTATAACAGTTTATGGTGTTACATTTTCCAAGATTCACTTAATATAATTTTAATTATAACTAAAAATGACTTCTAGTCATAAAAGTCCTTTTAAAATTACAAGCTAAATCTACCTTGAATTAAAAATTAGGCTGTACAGTTAATCATATTTTTATAAAATGAAAATATTGTGTTCAGTAATTTGATATTTAAATATTCTCATTTTAGATAACAAAAATACTTTAGGTATATTAAAACTGCCAAATGAGGTACATTTTTGTGTTACTTTACAGCATTGTAGAAATGTACTGATATAAGAATTACAGGTTACTAAGCATGCTATTTGAGGAAACAAGGTTTAGTTTAGATTCCAAGCATGATGGTACCATGTAGTAGTCTGAAATATTATTATATATGTGATGGCAGAAATAGTGCATATCCCATCAATGTCAACACCATGAAGACTGATTTCACATAATATATCCACTCAAGTTTGAACCATTAATAAGAGAATAGCTTCAAAAAGCTTAATAATGTTTCTGGGGGCATCAGTATTGCTGATATCTGTGAAGACATTTTGAAATTTAAAGAGTGAAGTTTCTAATTATAGTTTTATTCCAATCCAAACCAAAGGTTAGGTATTTATTATTTTAAGTAAATACTTTTTATTTCCAAAACATACTGTACGATTAGTACCTACCATCTAAATTGTTAAAATTATTTCCTCTTCTGTCTTTTTATTCTCTCTCTCTCTCTCTCTCTCTCTCTCTCTCTCTCTCTCTCTCTCTCTCTCCAGTGTGTGTGTGTGTGATATGCATGTGTATGAGTGTAAATGTGTGTGTGAGAGACCACAAGTTTAACATAGATAAATATTTTCTGGACTTCCCCACCTTATTCTTTCAGGCTAGGTCTTTTAATTAACCACAGAGCTGACTTATACAACTAGTCTCCCTAGCAGTTCTAGGGATCTCTGTTCTCCAACACTAGAATTATAAATCAAACCTATATGCCCACCCTGCATTGTGAGTTGTAAGTATCCAAACTCAGATCTTCTTGGTTGCACAGCAAGTACTGTAACCGCTGAGCAATCTTCCCAGCTTCTTTCTCTGTCTTTTGTTAAGATGGTTCAGTATTTTCTAATAGCCAATAACTATGTATATATTATGTCATGTGAGTTTAAAGATCTTAATGGGGTCAGAGGATGACTTATTGTGTAAAACCTTTTGTCTTTTAAGCCTCATGAACTGAGTTTAATCCCCAGAACCCACCTAAAAAAAACAAGATGATGGTATGCTGTACTCTTATGGCAAAACTGGAGGGAGAAACAGGAGACCTTTCCTCCGGCATGCCTACCAGCTAACCTGGCACACATTGTACAGTGATAGAATCAAGAGACATCCTATCTCAGCAAGGTAACAGGCAAAAACTGACCACTGTGATTTTTCACTGAAATGAACACAGCCACAGTGACTTGCACATACTCATGCACATACAATTAAAAGTTAATATATTAAGTTCAATAGATAAAAGAAAATACAAGACCCTATACAATTGAATCTCAGTGTAGATAAGTATTTTGCACTAGAAGATTTAAAGCAATGCCAAAGACAGAAAATAAGAGGAGCCTAAAGCAGAAGATTCAGTAGACAGAGGCACATATCAATTTAGAGATGGGTTAACAAGAGGAAATGATAAGACGGACCAATTCACAACTACAAAAAATTCTGTATTTTATCAAAATTAAATTCAAACATTCTGACAGGGTATGGATTGACTATAACATAAAGTGCCATCTTCAGAAATATGACAGTAGGTCTTAAAAAACAAACTTTGAGAAGTTGGTTCAGAAATAGAAATTCTATTCTCTGAGAATTGAGGGATAAGCAAGGTAATATAGATGAGAACTTATTAATGTAAGACCCACAGAACTTTACTCAGCAGGATTTGGGGCATAAGCCAAGAATTAACTCTCATTCTCACAAACATGGGTTCAGACAAATAAAGAATATTTAAGAAAAAAGGAAGCAAACACCCTGAAACTAGATTGGCTGATGACCTTCAGCAGTAGTCTCTCTAGCCTGGAATAAGGAGAATCAATCAAAAACATCACTGAAAATCTTATTCATCTCTAGAAATAATGACAAAAAATAAAAACACCAATGTAATTTCAGATTTCTGAAGTCAACTGAAGGTCCTTTGTTGGTACATTGGCCACTTTCAGAAACAGCTGGATTTCTAGATAAAGAGGTAATAGATACCACCACATTACACTGTGTGCCTCTCTTGGACAACCTCAGCTTCATTCTCTGAACTCCTATAGTAAATATCATTTCCTTCATTTACTTGCCATTGAAAATATGCTCTCTGAGTATGGTTTAAATGTATTTCCTTGTTCATGATTCCTCTTTCTCTTGAAGTCTGTGAGAATTTTCAAGCCTGCTGCCATTATTTTCTGAGAAGTATTAGTACTGACTTATAGAAAACGGGGATGTTATAAGACAGACTGGGGGAGTGGAAAGGCTTAGACTTTAAAAATAAAAAATGCGTGGCTACCCATTCTGAACGAAAGAGGTAAACTTATCTACCTTGGAAGCCAAGTATTGCCACAGTGAGTCTCCAAATAAACAGCTGTTCAGAACAACCACATACTTTAAATTCTTGCCAAGGGTGTGTCACCTTTCTCAATATTATGAAAGTGGGGGAGAAAGATGAGAGCACATAGCAGTATGATTAACTTAAAAGTATTTAAATGAGCAGAATTTTCAAAAATCATCTTTCAGATACTTATAGAAAAAGTGATTAAATACACTGAAAGGAGAAAATTTTTAAGAGGTTTTAAAAGTGTATGATTAAACCCAAATGAATGGAAGGAAGAAAAAGGAAATGAGCTTCAAAATCAGGAAAGATTTCAGCAGCACAGCCATTATCCTGAAGTACAGAGAGGCAGAAAGATTAAAGAAACTGTGAATAGACAAAACTTCGCATTGCCCAAGTGAACAAACTAGATTTCTAAGTTAATCTTTTCCCATACAAGCAGAGAGATGCTTTGTAAACTAATTGGCACTATTGTGGTACTGAAAAAGCTGCTTAAAAGAGAGTTTATGTTTATGAAAGGATTGGTGATTTTCTGCCTCAGGATTCCATCTTCTTTCTCTTTTTCCTTTATGCTGGTGGAGGCTGGTGCATGCATACCCATGCACAAAGCGCATATACACACACGGAGCAAGAAAGTAGTGATCTATGTTCCATTCAGCTTTGTGATATGAGCTTAGAGATGCCTTACTTTCAAGTCTCAATTGCTGATATTAGTCACTCCTGTATCCTGTTAACATGCACAGGAAAAAAAATCACCCATCATAATTTTTTCATAAGCTGGTCTTAGTGATGGAAATATGTGTACCAATGGTACTACCCACTGCTGAGAATGTTCTACCCAAATCCACTTCCCAGAAGAAGAGCACAGACCTGGTGATAGTAACTTACTCTATCAACTGAAAAGTGACAACAAAAAGCAAAATGGAAGAGAAGATGCACATCTAAGGCTCCCTGGTGTGTTATACAAGAGCCTCTCTCTAGGCAGTAAGGTAGATCTGCTGACACATGTCGTTCCATTAGCATGCTGGAAGAAATCTTTATGTTCTCCCTAAACAGCCTAACTTGTATTCTTAACATTTAAATGAGGTAGTAGAAAAACAAATGAGGTAAAGGTACTTGCTTGGGAATTTATGCTTGGGTAGCAAAATTCAGAACAACAGCACTTCACACTTTGGAACTAAGCCTTTTTTTCTGTCAGTATTTGGCATTGAACCCAGGGACTTGAACTTACCAGGCAAGTGCTCTGCCAATTTATCTTGTATTTCTTGGCCTTCTCATGCATTCACTCTTTCTCTTTCATGCCTTTACCCCTTCAGCTTCTTATTCATAAAAGGCTGATGTCCATCTACTATGTTCCATATGCCATTCCATATAAGACTAAGTTCAGTAATTTAAAAAAAACAAAACAAACAAACAAACATTAAAAGTCATTTTCAGATGGGCTATAAAGAACTACATAGACTTCCTGAGAATACACATTTATGGTTTAAGCTACATCGTATAAGGAGAATGGTAGATTTAACTAAATTATTTTCTATTTTATTACCTTTATGTGTTTATGGTTGTTGGAGTAATTGCTGGGTATTCGAAGTAAAATAATGAATTAAAAAACATCTAACATCTTTTTTACAGACTTGCTTTCAAAGAGCAAAGGTACATAATCCAAACATGTTTGCTCCCTCCCTCCTACAGGTGTATTTAGTCATGGTTTCCACAGATCTCTATGCTGACCATCCCTGCCTTTTACCTCAGAGTGGTATGTTATTCCAGGGAAAGGTTTTAAAACTTCTATCTACTTATCTAAGAACCAGTTAGCTCCAGCAAAGGCTGAAGTGGCCTAGGTTGCTTCTTCCCTCCCTCCTACTTTTTCTGTCAGTACTTGCTGTGATCCCTGGGCTGTACAATTAAGGCATCTGCTGTGAAAGAGACTAGAAGTCACTTTGCCCCAAGGCCCCCACTGGAGCACAGCAGATAGAAAAGGCACCATGTCTTTCACAAAGCTAACCAATATAGATCTATCCATTGTATGTAACTCAGGCCCAGTATGATTATTGTAATCTCAGATAGTCCACCTAGTTTCATTTTGGTTTAAGTGATCTGGTGTGCTGAAGATTTAATGCTGAAGGAACAAAATAAAATTTCATGAGTCAATCAGCAAGTCATTTTCTATGCATTTATTAACTTTGCTTTTCTATAATACAATTTATTAGCATTTTTGGACTCTATAATTCTAGTCACTTAAACTTGATTTCCTGTGGAATATTAATATTAAATCACTGTGAAGTGGCATACTATTTGTAAGTAATATAGTCGTCAACTAAACAATGTATCAAAATTCCATATATATATATATATTTCATGGTTTTATTTATTGCTCAGAAGTATTTGTGTGTACCTCTGAAAGCAAAGGAAAGAGTAGGGGCCTCTGTTCTCATTAACCAACAAATATTTATGTGATAAATAGAACGCTTTTGGCTGGGAACTCACATGTTGACTTGTATCCTGATGAAAATTTGAATAGCTGATTAAACTTTTCAAACACAGGATTGATAATGGATGCCACTATCACTTTGCAAAGTAATGTCATGCACATTTAGTGCAGTTATTATGTGCTTTCTTTTCATGAGGAGACCCAGCTGTGAGTCTGCAAGTACAAGAAAAGGAGCAATTGGTATAAGGGCAGCACTTTTGAGATCTCTGTGAAGAAGATCTTCTGAGCCTTACTTATTTAAAATGTGCAATTGTAGCTTTAGAAAAGCTTTGTGATGTTGCTACTATATATTTTGTGCACATTGAACCAAGTAGATAAACAAATATAAGCTCTAGCACCCAACACTAATAAAAGCACTTTTGGAAGTTCTTATTGCTAATTAGATAAACAGGGTCAAATGAGCCCACTCCTATGGCACAGCCCTTATTAGATCACTGAGGAGCAAGCAATCTAAACACACAGGAAGATAGCAAAGCAATCCCTTATAATGGAGAGTGAGGGCACATGGGAGCACACACAACATAAAAGGAATACAAGACAAAGTAATAATTTTCTATATGTGGATAAACCAAAAGTATCTAAAGTCTTTTTGGTAATGTAAGAAAACTTATTAAAATTTCCAAAGATTTCACTTTCTGCAGTATTTGCACATAAACTCTTCTGGTTATTAGTATAATTGTTTTTAATTTTGGATTCATATTCATCTCAGATATTCTAATAACCTCTGGAGAATGTCTACAATATCAGTTTTTAACCAAAGGAATCATAGAAAACATGGTGCTTCACATGCAGGGAAAAGGATGAGGTGATGACTTCCCATAATTTTCAATGATTGAAAATAACTTTTAGATTAGGAGTAGTGTGAACCTGGCCAATGTGTTCCATAATTTATATCTAAGTCTGTAGTTTGCACCACCAGCATATTCTCACATATTTTATGAGAGAAAAGCTTATTTACAGATTTTATTTGATACACTTTCCTTCTGGTGCTTTTAGTGGAGACTATTCTGCTATCTCTCTGATCCATTTTGCTGTATCATTTACTCACAGTGCTTAGGCTGTACGTGGAAGTTTGAAGAGGCCCTTTTCCTGTGAGCTTCTGAAATCCTACTGGCATTACTGGTCCTCCCAAGAATGTATAATAAATACCCTGATTCTCTAAGGCCTGTTTAAATTGACATGTTTAGACTACTTAGGAAAAATATGTCAAGTCTTCCCTTGCTTTTAAATGAAATCTAAGATAAGCTATATAAAATGAGAACAATTAAAGAAAACTAGTATAAAAAATTGTATTATTTGACAAGAAAACTGAGTATCTATTGAAGGAATATAGGAAGGTGACTGCACTATCTTTAGCATGGAGGCACTCAGCACAATTCTTCTCTTCAGCTTGGTACTCTTGGAAGGGAAAGCACTATTGACAAGGGAAAGATTGTTGTTCCTTCCTTTAGGGGAAGAATACATAGAAAAACTGTTGAGCGGTATGTACTGGCTGGTTTTGTGTGTCAACTTGATAGAAGCTGAAGTTATTATCCCAGAAAAAGGAGCCTCCCTTGAGGAAATGCCTCCATGAGATCCAGCTGTAAGGCATTCTCTCAATTAGTGATCAAAGGTGGGAGGGCCCATTGTGGGTGGTGCCATCCCTGGGCTGGTAGTCTTGGGTTCTATAAGAGAGCAAATTGAGCAAGCCAGGGGAAGCAAGCCAGTAAGTCACAGCCATCTATGGCCTCTGCATCATCTCCTTCTTCCTGACCTGCTTGAGTTCCAGTCCTGTCTTTCTTTGGTTACAAACAGCAACATGGAAGTGTAAGCTGAATAAACCCTTTCCTCCCCAACTTGCTTCTTTGTCATGATGTTTTGTACAGGAATAGAAACCCTGACTAAGACACAGTATTACAGGGGAGTTATATTAGTTTAGGTAATGCACTGTGGTCTTTGTAACCTCCAAGGAAAATTCATGTCTTGTTTAAATTCCTATGAGTCTACCCTCCTGCCTTTTTGCTGAGACAGAAAGTAGCTAGGGGGAAGCAAGGAACTACTCAGGGCCTAGTCCATATTTCACTTATGTCCTCTAAGCTCTGCAGCTCCAATTTCATCTAGCAGGCTTTGCACTTTGTGTTTAATAACTGCAGTTGTCATCATCACAGAATGTTTACTCTTTTTTTATTTAAGTAACATGAAGAAGGAAGAGAAAGTACTCTGTCTTTCGATAGTTCCCTGGGGAAGTTCAACTCGGATGAAAAGAAGACTGAGGCAATGAGGCACTGAAGACAGAAAGCCAAAGTACTTTCATCCCAGAGAAATAAGTAAACTGGGAAACATTTGAATAGATTTGCTTAAAGTAAATTAGATTTAGCTATTTGTCTTCAACATTGAGAGAAGAGAATGTGAATGTCTC
>CM052720.1:1443918-1463377 GCA_028551405.1 Uromys caudimaculatus | reverse complement strand
TATATAAAGTATCAAAAATAAAAAAGGAGGAAAAAAAAAAAAACAGGAGAGGTTTAGACAGGAAAAATACTAGTAAGCATTGCACGATGTGACTGTTAAGTCATATGCGTCCTTGGAGTTGCTAAGAAAGCTGGTCTTCCACATTGCCATTGGGAAAGAGTAAAAGGCACCTATGTGAGTTGGGGGCACGATTCCGTCAGGTGTAGCAATCACTTCACAGTGTTCACAGCTCCCATCACATTGTACAGCTTATGAGTGTACAGTTTTGTCAACTTTCTTCAGTAGAGATGGGAAAACATTCTAATTGCAGATAAAATGGGGTTTAAAAGAAAGCCTATTAGCCAGCACAGTGGCACATAACAGTAAATCCCACACTTGGGAGGCAGACTGCGGAGAGTCAGTAGCCCATCCAGATTTGTCTATGAAAACCTTGTAAATAAATAAATAATGTACAAATTAAAAAAAAAAAAAAAAAAAAAAGAATACTCGCTGTCAACCTAACAAACCAAGTTCAATACCTGAAAACCACACAAAACAACTACCCAAAGTTGTTCTCTAATTTCTACACACATGCTGTGGAATACTTATGCATGCATACACACACACACACACACACACACACACACACACACACCCCACAAATAGATAATATATGAGTGTAAAAATGCTAAAAGTCTGCTCCCCTAAAGATACCATATCACAAGTGATCCTAGAAGATCTACTGCACACAGAGCAGTTGGTAAGAACCCCCATCCCCATCCCCACTCCCGCCCAAGTCCCACAGCTGCCACTGGGAGTCCAGTGGACTCAGGATCCATCACCTCTCGAAACCCCCGCCCACTGAATACCACTCCCCTTCTGCCTCGTCCTTTCTGCTGGGGAAGACTGCTAGCCAGTCTGCTTCCCCAAAGACACCATATCCTGAGCCATCCCAGAAGATCCACTGCACTCATAGCAGTTAGTAAGAACCACCTCCCCGGAAGTCCCAAAGCTGCCACTGGGAGTCCAGTGCACTCAGGACCCATCACCCCCCAAAACCCCGCCCACTGAATACCAGGTCCTTTCTGCTGGGGCAGACTGCTAGCCAGTCTGCTCCCCTGAAGACACCATATCCTGAGCCATCCCAGATGATCCGCTGCATTCAGAGCAGTCAGGCAACTGACACCACAGCCTGAGGCATTCCAAGAGATCTGCTGCATCCAGGGAAACTGAGCAACTAATCGCCAGCTTGTCTGCTCCCCTGAAGACACCACAGCTTGAAGGCATCCTAGGAGCTCCTCTATACACAGGGCAACTGGGCAACAGATACCGTAGTCTGAAGACTTCCCAGGGATTCTGTGGCATACAGGGCAACTAACACAACAGACTGAAAACCTCCCTGGAGTTCTGCTGCACACAGAGAAACCGAAACCACAGTCCTTAGTCCACCCTGGAGAACATCTTCACACAGGACAACGGCTTGACTGCTTCTCTGGAGACCCAACAGTCTGAAGGCCTCCTAGGGGATCTACTGCAACCAGGGCAACAGATAATCAGCTTCTCTGCCCCTCTGAAGAGCCCCCCAGTTGGAAGGCCCCACAGGTAGTCTGCTGCAGCCAGGGCTGCAGGCCTACCAGGAAACCTGAAGCAACACAGGGACAAAAGAGGCAGACTCCAGACAGAGTCACCCAGACAAGCAAACACCAGGGATAACCAGATGGTAAGAAGCAAGTACAAGACCATAAGCAACCATAAGCAATGTGGGCATCATCAGAACCCAGTTTTACCACAGCAAGCCCTGAATACAACAACATACCTGAAAATCAGGAAGCTGATCTAAAACTCTATCTCATGAAGATAATAGAGTCCGTTTTTTGTTTGTTTGTTTGTTTTTCAAGACAGGGTTTCTCTGTGTAGCCCTGGCTGTCCTGGAACTCACTCTGTTGACTAGGCTGGCCTCAAACTCAGAAATCCACCTGCCTCTGCCTCCCAAATGCTGGGATTAAAAGCGTGTGCCACCACTGCCCTGCGCTAATAGAGTCCTTTAAGGAGTATATAAATAACTCACTGAAAGAAATACAGGAAAACACAGGTAAACAGGTAGAAGCCCTTAAAGAAGAAACAAATAAATTCCTTAAAGAAATACAAGAAAAGAAAACACAAGCAAACAGGTGAAGGAATTGAATAAAGTGGTCCAAAACCTAAAAGTGGAAGTAGAAACAAAAAAGAAAACACAAATGGAAGCAAACCTGGAAATGAAAAATCTAGGAAAGAGGTCAGGAATTACAGATGTAAGTATCTCCAACAGAATACAAGTGATAGAAGAGAGAATCTCAGGTGTAGAAGATACCTTAGAAGAGATTGACACACCTGTCAAAGAAAATTTCAAAACCTAAAAGACCTCCTAACCCAAAGCATCCAGGAAATTCAGAACACAATGAAAAGACCAAATCTAAGAATAATTGGAATAGAGGAGAACGAAGATTCCCAATTCACAGGACCTGAAAATGTCTTCAACAAAATCATATAAGAAACCTTCCCAACCTAAAAAAAGGGATGGCCATAAAGGTACAAGAAGCCAAATGAGAACACCAAATAAATGAGACCAGAAAAGAAAATCCTCTCGTCACATAACAATCAAAACACTAAACACACAGAACAAAGAAAGAACATTAAAAGCTGCAAGGGAAAAGGGCCAAGTACCATACAATGGTAGTCCTATAAGAATTATACCAGACTTCTCAACAGAGACTATGAAAGCATGAAGAGCCTGGTTAGAGGTTGTGCAGATTCTAAGAGAACACAAATGCCATCCCAGGCTACTATACCCAGCAAAACTCTCAATCAACATTGATGGAGAAAACAAAATATTCCAGGACAAAAACAAATTCAAACAGTATCTATCTACCAATCCAGCTCTACAGAGGATCCTAGAAGGAAATCTCCGACACAAGGAAGGTATCTACACCAAAGAAAAGACAAGATATTAAGTATCTCCCAACAAAACCAAAAGGAGAGAACCACAAGCACATAAAGCCACCTACAAAAACAAACATATCAGGAACCAACAGTCATCTGTCTTTAATATCTCTCAATATTAATGGACTCAACTCACCTATAAAAAGACATAAGCTAACAGACTGGTTACGCAAACAAGATTCAGCATTTTGCTGAATACAAGAAACACACCTCAATAACAAAGACAGCCACTATCTCAGAGGAAAAGAGGAAAAAATGTCTTCCAAGCAAATGTTCCCAGGAAATAAGTTGGAGTTGCCATCCTAATATCCAATAAAATAGACTTTCAACCAAAAGTTATCAAGTGTGATAAGGATGGACACTTCATATTCATCAATGGGAAATTCCACCAAGAGAAAGTCTCAATTCTGAACATCTATGCCCCAAATGCAAGAGCACCCACATTCATAAAAGAAACTTTACTAAAGCTCAAAACACACATTGAACCCCACACAATAATAGTGGGAGACTTCAACACCCCATTCTTGCCAATGGACAGGTCACTGAAACAGAAACTAAACAGAGACACAGTGAAACTAATAGAGGTTATAAACCAAATGAATTTAACAGATACCTACAGAACATTTTACCCTAAAACAAAAGAATACACCTTCTTCTCAGCACCTCATGGTACCTTCTCCAAAAATCGACCATATAATTGGTCACAAAATAATCCTCCACCAATACAAGAAGATTAAAATAATCCCATGCATCCTATCAGATCACCATGGCCTAAGGCTGGTCTTCAATAACAGAAAAAACAGAAAGCCCACATACACATAGAAACTGAACAACTCTCCACTCAATGATAATTTGGTCAGGGAAGAAATAAAGAAAGAAATTAAAGACTTCCTGGAATTTAATGAAAATGGTGACACATCATACATATCATAAGAGCACACCTGAGAGCTCTAGAACAAAATGTAGCAAACATACCCAAGAGGAGCAGATGGCAGGAAATAGTCAAATCCAGGGCTGAAATCAATCAAATAGAAACAAAGAAAACAATACAAAGTATCAACAACACCAAAACCTGGTTCTTTGAGAGAATCAACAAGATAGATAAACCCCTAGCCAAACTAAAGGACCCAGAGACAGTATCTAAATTAACAAAATCAGAAAAGGAAGTCATAACAACAGAAATGGAGGAAATTCAAAAAATCATCAGAACCCTACAAACAACAATATTGGAGAATCTAGATGAAATGGATGGTTTTCTAGACAGAAACCACATACAAAAGTTAAATCAAGAGCAGATAAACTATCTAAATAGGCCCATATCCTATAAGGAAATAAAAGGACTCATTAAAAACCTCCCAACCAAAAAAAGCCCAGGGTCAGGTGGATTATTAAATTCTACCAGACCTTTGTAGAAGACTTGGTATCAATATTCCTCAAACTATTCCATAAAACAGAAACAGGAGGAATACTACCTAATTCATTCTATGAAGCCACAATTACTCTGATGCCTAAACCACACAAGGACCCAACCAAAAAAGAGAACTTCAGAGCATACTGAATAAAATTCTTGCAAACCAAATCCAAGAACACATAAAAACCATCACTCACAATGATCAAGTAGGCTTCATTCCAGGGATTCAAGATTGGTTCAATGTATGAAAATCCATTAACTTAATCCACTACATAAACAAACTCAAAGGAAAAAAAATCACATCATCTCCTTAGATGCAGAAAAAGCATTTGACAAAATATAAAACCCTTTCATGTTAAAAGTATTGGAGAGATCAGGAATTCAAGACCCATATGTAAACATAATAAAAGCAATTTACTGCAATCCGACAGCTAATATCAAAGTAAATGTAGACATACTTGAAGCAATCCCACTAATATCGGGAACAAGACAAGGATGCCCACTCTACCCATATCTATTTAATCTACTTGAAGGACTAGCTAGAACAATAAGAACAAAAACAGATCAAGGGGATACTAATTGTCAAAGAAGAAATAAAGGTATCACTATTTGGAGATGATATGATAGTATACATAAGTGACTCCAAAAATTCTACCAGAGAACTTCTCCAGCTGATAAACAACTTCAGCAAAAGTGGCTGGATATAAAATTAACTCAAATAAATCAGTAGTCTTCCTTTACACAAATGATAAAACAGGCTGAGAAAGAAATTAGAGAAACAACTCCCTACACAATAGCCACAAATAATATAAAACATCTTGGGATAACTCTAACCAAACAAGTGAAAATCCTGTATGACAATAACTTCAAGTCTCTGAAGAAAGAAATTGAAGAAGATCTCAGAAAATGAAGAGATCTCCCATGCTCATGGATTGGCAGAATTAATATAGTAAAACCAACCATCCTACCAAAGGCAATCTACAGTTGTATGCAATCCCCATCAATATCTCACTGCAATTCTTCAAAAATATGGAAAGAGCAATCTTCAAATTCATCTGGAAAGGCAAAAAACCGAGAATATCGAAAACAATTCTTAACAATAAAAGAACAGCTGGGGGAAATCTCCATTCCTGACCTTAAGCTTTACTACAGAGCAATAGTGATAAAAACTGGATGGTATTGGTACAGAGACAGAATGTTGATCAGTAGAATTGAATTGAAGACACAGAAATAAAACCACACACTCTGGACACTTGACCTTTGACAAAGAAACCAAACATATACAATGAAAAAAGAAAGCATCTTCAATAAATGGTGCTAGTCTAATTGGCTGTCTCTATGTAGAAAAATGAAAAAAGACACATATTTGTCACCTTGCACAAAGCTCAAGTCCAAGTGGATCAAGGACCTCAACATAAAACCAAATACACTGACTCTAATAGAAGAGAAAGTTGGAAAGAGCTTTGAACTCATTGGTACAGGGGTAAATTTTCTAAACAGAACTCTAATGGCTCATGCTCTAAGATCAAGAATTGATAAATGGGACCTCATGAAACTGGAAAGTTTCTGTAAGGCAAAGGACATAGTCAATAAGACAAATCGGCAACCTACAGGTTGGAAAAAAAATCTTAACTAACCCCACATCTGATAGAGAGATAATATCCAAAATATATAAAGAACTCAAGAAGCTAACCACCAAAAAACCAAACAACACAATCAAAAAATGTGATATAGAACTAAAGAATTCACAACAGAAGAATCTCGAATGACTGAGAAGCACCTGAAGAAATGTTCACAATCCTTAGTGAGCAGAGAAATGCAAATCAAAACAACCCTGAGATTCTTCCTTAACCCAATAAGAATGGCTAAGATCAAAACCTCAGGTGACAACACAGGTTGACAAGGATGTGGAGAAAGAGGAGCACTCCTTCATTGCTGGTGGGAGTGCAAACTGGTGCAACCACTCTGGAAATCAATCTGGAGATTGCTCAGACAATTGAAAATAGATCTACCTGAAGACCCTGCAATATCACTCTTGGGAATATACCCAAAAGATGCCTCATTGTGCCACAGGGGCATGTGTTTCACTATGTTCATAGCAGCCTTATTTGTGATAGCCAAAAGCTGGAAACAACCCAGATGTCCCATCACAGAAGAATGGGTATAGAAAATGTGGCTCATTTACACACTGGAATACTACTCTGCTATTAAGAACGAGGACATCCTGAGTATTGCAGGCAAATGGATGGAACTAGAAAATATCATCCTGAGTGAGGTAACTCAGACCCAAAAGGACATGCATGGCATGTACTCACTAATAAGTGGATATTAACAAAAAGGAAAAAAAAGTACAGAATTCCCAAGATACACTCCACAGAACTCAAAAAGGTCAACAAGCTGAAGGGCCCAAGTAAGGAAGTCTCAGTCGCACTTGGGAGGGAGAAGAAAGCAATCACAGGAGGAAGGGAGGGAGGGACCTGGGAGCAAAAGTGGTTGGGGGGGACGGAAGAGGGGAACCTGATCTGGTATTGGGTGAAGGAAAAGAACTGAAGCCCTGTGGGACTGCAGAAAGAATGGAAACCAATAACTTCAGGAGGTAGGAGTTTGGGGGGACCCTCCAGAATGTACCAGAGATCTGGGAGGTGTGAGACTCTCAGGACTCAAAGGGAAGGACCTTAGTTGAAATGTCCTACAGTGGGAGAGGGAACTTGTAGAGCCTATCTTCAGCAGAAAGACAGGGGATCAAGTGAGGTATGGGGTTCCCATCCCACAGTCAAAACTCTGACCCAGAATTGTTCCTATCTGAAAGAACTTCAGGGATGGAAATGGAAAGGAGCCTGAGGAAAAGAAGGTCCAGTGACAGGTTCAAAGTAGGATCCAGCTCAAGCGGAGGCCCCAAGGCCTGACATTATTACAGAGGCTATGGAGTGCTCACAAAAAGGGACCTATCATGACTGACCTCTGAAAGATCCAACAAGCAGCTGAAAGAGTCAGATGAAGGTATTTGCAGTGGACAGAAGCTGCTGACCCCTGTGGTTGAATTAGGAAAAGCTGGAAGAAGCTGAGGAGGAGGGCAACCAGCAGTCTCAATTAACCTGGACCCTTGAGAGCGCTCAAACACTGGACCACCAACCAGGCAGCATATACCAGCTGATATGAGGCCCCCAACACATATACAGCAGAGGACTGCCGCGTCTGGGTTCAGTCACAGAAGATGCACCTAACCCTCAAGAGACAAGAGGCCCCAGGGAGTTTAGAGGTCTGGTGGGGTGAGAGATGGGGGGTGGGGACATCCTCGTGGAGACAGGGGGACAGGGAGGAGATATGGGATGTGGAATAGTCAGAGAGTGAACTGGGAGGGGAATAAAATTTGTAGTGTAAAAAACGAAAAATAAATAAAAAATAAAAATGTAAAAAGCACTGGAGTAAGAAACTAATGTACTTTCTTGCCAAATTCCCATGAATTGCATTTTCATAGAATAATATTCACTTTTAAAGAATGAATGTGCCCACTTTAAGTTAAGTGAATATATTCCACAAAGTAAAAATCCTCTAAGATGGATGTAGTTAAAAGAAATGACAAAGGAGTAGAAACAGAGTAATCAAAATTCCAAATCAACCCAACCCATCATTATCATCAACAACGAAGCAAAAACAAAAACAATCAAACAAATACTAAACTAAACTTAAAACAAAACAATAACAGCAACAACAGATAGCACTGATGGTAACTAGTGGGTTTAAAGAGAGAGAAAAAATACATTCAAAGAGACAATTTCAAAGAAACTGGTTTTCAATTCCTAGCTTGGGTGGATATAGCTGTTCCACCCACAGCCAGCTGTGCACACAGAAAACCTAGTCCCTATATTGGGTGGCACCTGGTCTGCCTAGAAAGTTTGAAGAACAGTTCTATTTCTGGCCATCTCAAAGCTCCCCAAGCACTCCTCCACAACATGCAATTTAAGCAGCAGCACTTTTGCTGGACCTCCTGTCTTCTCTTCAATCCTAGTATATACTCTAAAATTTCCATTAGAAAGTCAAAGATATCTCTTTTACTCCTGTTTTTGTCTTTTCAAAAAGTTAAGCAAAATGTGGAGAGACAGATAAACTGGCGGCAGACACACAAACACACACGGGGGGGGGGGGTGAGGGAGAGAGGGAGAGAATCTTGTTTTAAAATGCTGTCTTTTGTTGTACAAACCCTACATCTTCATTTTATAGAATTTCTTATGAAAGTCTTTCAATCAATGCTGTGTGTAAATGATAAATGAAATGAATAGCATAATTTATTACATAGCTCTCTTCCCATTGCTGTAAGTCAGAAGGCTGACATGCTTCTTTTATAAAATGCTCCCAAATAACCCATCTGATTATAAGTCTGATCTCTGTGTGCTATACATCTGAAAATCATGTATTATGTAATAGGTCTGAAAATAAACTTCAGATACAATTATGAATCAATTTCTTCATTTTAAATCTACTGCTCCATTTTCTCATGCTCTTTCCCACAACATGTCTATAGTGAATTTTAGTTCATTTCAGCCTCACCTCACAGTCTGGTCTTGTCCATTATCATTTTACTGTAGCTGTTCCCTGGCAGGTTGTATGCTGAGTGCTCATCTATCTTAAAGTCCTGAACATTAGACATTATCACCTTGTCCTAGAAATTTCTGGCATTGATTTCAGACACCATGTCTTACTGCTCTCTGAATATAGTGTGCAGTCTCATATCTCTGCTTCTCTCTGCCTGGATTATTATTTCTGGAGAATGAATAGGTTTTTATAAAGTACTAGAGAGAAAGCCCCTCCCCCTTAGAATAAGCCACCCCATTCTCAGTAACACCTACCCCTGCTTCCTTCATCAGGACAAGCCCTCACCACAAATGAAGCTTGGAGTCACTCCCTCTCTTCTACTTCAGCACTTGGTGATTGTGTTGCATGTTAGTTGTCTGTATATTTAATGAGTGAGATCTTCAGTCCCTTGATTCTAACACATAGAAAATGCTTGATAAACAAGAAAGAATCCATTGGAAATACTGCACTAAATGCTATAATAAAAAGAAATAACTTCTTATAAAAATACAGAAAATTTTAAAACAATATATTTCAGTTTTATTTTACTTCGAAAATACTTATGTAATGTATTTGGTCATATCCATCCACAACTGTCTCTCTTCAACTCTTTCTAGTGACCCTATCCTTTCTTCTTCTGAGCTTAATGTTCTCAGAGTTCATGAATACAACAGCCATGAGGAAAGGATTTAACAGAACTTCCCATCTGTCAGTTATTACATTTTTTCAGTCATATTTTCTGAAAGTTCCTTGAGCTTTGAGTGCTCAGAATAGTAGTTTCAACATTGTGGGTCATGACCTCTTTGTGAGTCATATATGAGGTATCCTACATATTGGATATTTACACTACAATTCATCATGTAGGAAAATTAGTTATGAAGCAGCAACAAAATAATTTTATGTTTGGGAGTCATCACAACATGAGAAACTGTATTAAAGGGTCACGACATTAGAAAGGTTGAGAACCACTTCTCTAGAGGTACCCAAAAAGACACTGAGTTGTTGCTGTTGCTCTTAGTGACCCTCCATAACCAGGTAGTAAGACTCTATTGTGCAAACAACCACTAAATTTACATGCAGGACACAGAAAAACCAACATCTTGCTACAAACTTCCTCCCTGCTGGCTAGTATACTTACTGGCAGAATGTGCCATTTAGGTTGTTCAGAAAGAAAAGCTATTAATGGTCTTGCACAGCACTGGACTCAACATGCTGCAGTATCAACCAGCTGGCAAGTTGTGTCCAATAATGCAGCAGTGGCATAAGAGAAATGAAATAATCAACCATGTTCTGTTTAGATATGAGGTTTGCTTCATAGGAGGGATTTGATGCCTGGTACTATAACCTGGCTAAAAGCCAATGGATATTGTTGGCCCTGACCTTAGGGACCTACTGATTATCACTTTCTTGCTAAATGGTCTTTCTGTCAAACTGTATTCTAAATATTTGTGTTTATAACCATCGAATTGTGTTACTCCCAACCTTGGCTAGAGAAACTTCTTGTTGCGGTTGATAGTGATTAGTCCAGAGACTCGTGATTGCTCAAAGTGTTAAGTATAAATAATTCTAGAGACACTCTGAACAAATATTCAATACCAGCATTTAGATTTTTATTTAATAATCTGTGTTCCTGGGAGAAACATTGTCTACCAATGCAATGTATTTATGCTCAAACTCCTTTTTAATATACATATATACATACATAAATATGTATGTGTATGTATGTATTTTAATTAGATTACAAAATAGTGTATTTCTATAAGTGTCTTTAGTTTTGGCTGATCACCCATTACTGTCTCTGTCCCCAATTCCCTTATCATGTCTTAAACCTTTAGCCCTGACCATGTTACCCCATTTCCTTTCATATCTCTTGTATTCTACTGGTCTCTCTTCTTGACTTTTTCTCTCAGGTTGGAGTGTTTCAGGTTTACAAAAGCTTTGTTTTGCACCCTGTCTTTTGGCAAAGCCTTCTGCCAACACTTCATTACTTGTTTTGCACTCCCAAGGTGTGGGTCTTGCAAATAGGAAGTCAATATGCATTTATTGTTTCATAGTCTTTCTATGCACTAAAACATAAGAAAATCCATGGTTTGTGAGAACAAATAACTTCTCTTCCATGCTCTGCAGAATTCTTTTATTTTGAAAACAACATCCAAGTTATTTCAGGGACAACCTGCCACTTTTTGTTGATGAACCACAACAAAAAAGTTAATTAAGAATAACAAATAGCTGGTGTTGCTTTAATTAGATAAGATAGTTATTTTCTGCAAGGTCTAAGAAGCACCAAGAGAAACTACTTCTTAAGCTACTGAACATTTTCTGCAGGGTCTTCTGGATTTTCTCAAGTTCACAGGCAGAAAGTTTAAGTAAAGCAAGGAACAGCTAGTACTGAGGAGTTACCAATTGTGAGGAATGAAAAAACAGAAGGAGCTTATAAAGAATTGTCTCCAGATTCTTAAAATGGTTGAGAATGCACCTCTATTTCATTAATATATAGCCTAAAAATATCCACAAAGGAGAATCTCAGAAGCAATCCACTGCACAATAGTGATCTCCTTTAGTCAGCTCCTCATACTTCTTTGTTTCACAACAGCTGGGTGAACATGAGACACAAATTTTAGGGCCGACTGGTGGATCCAATGTGAATTTGATACTGCTGCCATGATCCACTATTTTTTACACTTAGACAATGGCTTTAAGAGAATAGGAACTAAAATGTCCTAACACAGAGAAGGAACAATGATCAAAGCCTTTTGGTATCCCAGCTGACTAAAGGTAAAAGCCTGTATCCAAGTCACAAACCAGGGTTTCTGGGTTAAAAATACTCATCAGGATATACTATGTGAGAAAAAAAACACCCTATTTTTAATAAAAGGGAAAAATGAATATGGAGAATAAGTCCCCTCACTCCCCATTGATGAGGATGTGGTACCTGAGTAGAGGTTTAAAATAAGTATTTATCATCCACTGCAGCAACAGAGGTAGCATTAAGCACTGAGGAACAATAGAAGATAGGATAAAGAAGAAAGAGTTAACAGAAGCACAACTCTTAATATCAGGGCAAAATCATTTAAACCAGGAAAACTACAAAGATGAACTCTAAAATGATGAGAGAAGAAAAGATCACATAGTTAATTCTGCAGGAGCAAAGAGCTTCTCTAGAGGGACAAACTCAAAAGAGCAAACAGCAAGCCCCATAGAAAAATGAACCAAAAACATTGTTTCTAAATAATGTACGAGCAAAGGGAAGGAAAGAAATTGGGTCTGAAATTAGAAAACACTTAGATAACAATGATAATATACTGAAACATAGTCACACTGGGCTAAGTATTGGCTAGTAGTCTTTGGTGCTGAGAGAGAAAACATAAAAAATAAAATGAAATGAAGAATATACCTATGCAGTTAAAGATGGGTTGATCTCAAATAAATGAAATAATTATACCAAAAATTAAAGAATTAAAGTATGATCCTCTTAATTGGTTATCCAAATTCAAATGGTGAGCCCTGATATATGTGTGTGTGTGTGTGTGTGTGTGTGTATGTATATATATGTATATATATATACACACATATATATACACATATATATGTAGCAGGTTGTAGTTTTATATTTATCTATTTATACATATATGATAACAAATAAAAAAGAGAGGCTGTGAATTTGAGAAGGTGAAGAATGGGAATAGAAAAAATGATGGACTTAAATTTCAATTTAAAACACACTAATAACAAAATTAGAATAAAAGGAGGTCCGTCTATGTTCTCCCTGCACAAAAGAAAAAAGATAAGATAGAATGAAATAAGCAAAACTATTGCTCTTTATAAAAAAAATCTAAGAAAATAGACAAATGTATCACAAGGTCAAAGAAAATATTAGTAATAAGTCATATATGACAGAAAAAGCAGTTTAAATATTATTTAAAATATGATTAATCACTGTGCAATAAATATGATAAGTTTTTAAGCTGAAAAGTTTTCTTTAAAAAATGTACATAAATAAAACTAACATTTAAAAACATTAAATCTGTTATCAAAAATAAACCAGGTTCATGTCTGAGAAAGAGAAAGCAGATTTATCTTATCTCCTGAAACAATGAAGAAACAAGACAGATATTAGAGGGTGGAATTTCAGACACTAAAGTCAGCTCTGTGTTTGGTATGACTCATTCCTGGATTTCCTAGGCATAGGACAAGGAACGGAACTCAACCACAGTGCAGACCAGGGATTCCATGCCTGGGTGCTTAGACAGTTGACAGGAAGACAGGAAAAACTGCACAGACATCAACCCCAGGACACTTCCATGGAAACCTCTGGAATACACAGCTGAGTAGTGGTCATGGATGCACACAATTAAGCAACAGCTCTGAACAGAGGCAGGAAGGAGAAACCTTCTAAGTTGATTGCAGAGTATGCATAAAAGTAGACACTAGTGAATTGTTTGTAAAATTTTGCATGTATTTACATGTAAAATGCATGAGAGCAACATTAATGGCATCAAAAAGACTATACATGTAATGCTGCTGGGTTCTTATGTTGTAAATCAAGTGACACAATCTTCCTTAACTCTGTCCTACCTCTATAGATTCTTTGAGCTGTGACAATATACGTTCCTAAATATTGTTCCCTACTTCATTTTTTTTCTTAAATATACTTGTAGAAAACAATATTGAGAGATGTAGTACTGTCTTCTTCTGTCAAGAATAACAATCATACATATTGCTTGCTATGAAATTATAGGTTCTAGATAGGCATTTTGTAGCTTGCGTTTGGAATCCTAGCACTTGGGAAACAGACACTGGTGAATTTTTGTAAGTCTAAGTTCAGCATAGTCTACACAGTGAGTTCCAGATTATCCAGGGCTATATAGTGAAACCCCAACTCAAAGAAGCCCTAAGAAAAGAAAAAGAGTACCCCCCCAGTTCATTATTCCTCTGCTATCGTATAAACCACTGCCCACATATGTCTTTACCTCTTCCCTTTGTTGCTCATATGAGCCTTGGAGGGTCAACAGAACAGACTCAAACACACAGAGCTCATTTTGATTTCTCTGTTATGAGTAATAAGCTATTTCCCTTTAAACTAGAAGTCTGTGCCTCATTCTAGCTTAAGTGAACCAGTAACATGATGATTTTATTTATTAGCTTCTATGTATAATAAGGTAGAATTCAAACTGTGGCAAAGAACACTTGAAATTATTACCTTTTCTTGATGGGATGAGGTTTTCCTCCTATTTTTGCCCCATGCCAAAACAAACTGTGACATAGAGGTTGATAAAGAAGAGAATTTTATCTAGATTCTTTCTTGAGAATTTAATAGGATAGAGACTAAACCTTTGGCTTGTGTCATTTACTGCTTGACCTTTCCCAAACATAGTATCAGATCATAGAAACTGGGAAGTTTACTCTCTAGTTGATAGCACAAAATCATGAAAGCAGGGACCTAAAAATGATTAAATTTACATGCAATAGCCAACTTTAGTCAGAGCCTGAAACAATTTATATCCTGAGTGTTAAGAAGAGTCACCTGAATAAACTGTATAATCACAAGGATAAGCCACACGTGGCAAAACCAAGTTTTTCCACAGAGGCATATGAATAACAATAGCTGAATTAAATGCACCCCTATCACCTGGGAGGAGCAGGCAAACACATTCTAAGAGTGATTCTCTGTTCTGAAGAAACTGAGGTCATAAGACTCATGTCTTATTTTCTTGTAGTTTTCTCACAAGATTTTGGAATTCCCCTTATGTGATTTCATTCTGGGTCTGTGTTCTGACAGGCCCAGGCTGAGGTCCCCAGCCACAGATGGAAACAGGAAGGCTCCTGTCCCCAGCTTTTCCTCAGTCCCTGTGTCCCAAGGATTCCGGTGGTTCCTGCTGAGCAGTGGTGCTTCTCTTAACCCCACTCACTCACTCACGGCTTTTCCACACTCCTGGGAGGGTAGCTTTCTCCTGGTGCTATTTGACTGTGGAGCCCTGGTGGCCCAGGCAAAGGTCTCCCGCCACAGATGGAAACTGGAAGGGACAGTTTTTGTTTTATATTTTGACATATTTTTAAAAAATGGATGAATGAATGAATGAACAAATGAATGCCTAACCATTAGGGCAAAGGTTAACAACTGAACTGTCAAGTCTACCTCCTAGGAGACAGAAAATTAGTTTTCTCCAATAGAATAACACTGAGTATATCAAACACTATAAGACAGGCCTCATGTTCAGAAGTAGTTCACTATCACATAATGACTTCCCCAGTTTTTTCTTTTATTTGGTTACAGCTTTTTTTTTTAATTTGTGAGCAGGTTTGGGGGTTTGGGCAGTTAGCATGTTTTCTTGATTTGGGTTTTTGTTTGTTGTATTGGGTTTTTGTTTTTTGAGAAAGAACTTGAGTTGGTAGGATGGGTAAGGATCTGGAAGGACTTGTGGGAGGAGAAAAGATGATCGAACATTTAAATTTAAAATTGTTTTAAATAAAAATAATTAAAAAGATATCCCAATCAGGAATGGATAGTATATTCTGCAAACCTGGTGTACATGCTTAGATTTCTATGCACACAAGATATTGTCTTCTTCATACTCATCACTTGTATATAACAATGCATCAGTCAAGAAAATGCCAAATGTAGAAAGTTTCTCCCTCAAAAAATTCAGGAAACTAAGAATAAAAGGAATAGAAGAGGGTAAAGATTTTCAGTTCAAAGGACCAGAAAATATCATCAACAAAATCACAGAAGAAAACTTCCCTAACCTAAAGAAAGAACTAGCTATAAACCTACAAGAAGCTTACAGAAAACCAAATAGATTGAACAAGAAAAGACAATCCTTCCACCACATAATAATCAAAACACCACATGTTTGGAACAAAGAAAAAATATGAAAAGCCACAAAGGAAAGAGGTCAAGTAACATATAAATGCAGACCTATCAGAATTACACCTGACTTTTCAACAGAGACTGTAAAAGTCCGAAGATCCTGGACAGATGTCTTGAAGAACATATGAAAACACAGATATCAGCCCAAACTACTATACTCAGCGAAACTTTCAATCTCCATAGATGGAGAAACCAAGCTATTCCATGAAAAAGAAAATTTAAACAATATCTTTCTTCTAATGTAGTCCTACATACAATGTTAGAAGGAAAACCCCAACAGAAGAAAAGTAATGATGCTCAAAATAACAAAACAAAAAAACCAAATAAACAAACAACCCCCACACAAGAAATCAATCATCTCACAGCAAAACCAACAGAAGAGAAGAAGACACATATACTACCATCACCAACATTAAAATAACAGTCAGTGATAATTAAAATCTCTCAATATCAATGAACTCAATTCACAATAAAAAGGAACAGGTAACAGACTTAATATGGAAACAGGATCCATTATTCTGCTACATATAAGAAACATGATCTGTGGCAGGAGACCTCTGCCTGGGCCACCAGGGCTCCATAGCCAAATAGTACCAGGAGAAACCTGGTATCTCAGGAGTGCCAATACACCTCCAAGCACAGGCAAGACCACCACTTTTGTTCAAATTCACTTGATAAAGAGGGACCCTTGCAGAGCCATCAGGACACAGGAACCAAGGGACAGCTGGGGAAAAGATCCTTCTGGTTTCTTTCTGCACCCCAGAGCTGACCCTGTACCACAGCTCTCCAAACCCAAACACCTCTCAGAGAGGGCTGGTTTTCAAGGAGTACTGACACCGAGGCAAGTAGGACAAGCCACAGTCAGAGTAAGAAAAGCTAACACCAGAGATAACCAGATGGCAAAAGGCAAAGGCAAGAACATAAGGAACAGAAACCAAGGCTACATGGCATCAACAGAACCCAGCTATCCCTCCACAGCAAGCCCTGGATATCCCAACACACCAGACAAGCAAAACTCAGATTTAAAATCACATCTCATGATGATGATAGAAGATTTTAAAAGGGAAATAAATAACTCCCTTAAAGAAATAGAAGAGAACACAGGTAAACAACTAGAAGCCCTTAAAGAGGAAAACAAAAATTCCTTAAAGAATTACAGGAAAACACAATCAAATGGGCAGAATTACAGGAAAACACAATCAATCAGATGAAGGAAATGAACAAAACCATCCAGGAACTAAAAATGGAAATAGAAACAATAAAGAAATCACAAAGGGAGACAACCCTGGAGTTAGGAAACCTAGGAAAGAGATCAGGAGTCATCGATGCAAGCATCACCAACAGAATACAAGAGATAGAAGAGAGAATCTCAGGTGCAGAAGATACCATAGAAAGCACTGACACAACAGTCAAAGAAAATGCAAAATGCAAAAAGCTCCTAACCCAAAACATCCAGGATATCCAGGATAAAATGAGAAGACAGAACCTGAGGATAATAGATATAAGAGAGAGTGAAGATTCCCAACTTAAAGGACCAGTAAATATCTTCAACAAAATTATAGAAGAAAAGTTCCCTAACCTAAAGAAAGAGATGAACAGAAATAGAAAAGAAGCCTACAGAGCTCCAATAGATTGGACCAGAAAAGAAATTCCCCCCGTCACTTTATAGTCAAAACACCAAATACACAAAACAAGGAAAGAATATTAAAAGCAGTAAGGGAAAAAGGTCAAGTAACAAATAAAAGCAGACCTATCAGAATTATACCAGACTTCTCACCAGAGGCTATGAAAGCTAGAAGATCCTGGGCAGAACTCATACAGACCCTAAGAGAACCCAAATGCCAGTCTAGGCTGCTATACCCAGCAAAAATCTCAATTACCATAGATAGAGAAAACAAGGTATTCCATGACAAAACCAAATTTACACATTATCTTTCCACAAATCCAGCCCTACAAAGGATAATAGATGGAAAATGCCAACTCAAGGAGTGAAACTACACCCTAGAAAAAGCAAGAAAGTAATCTTTCAACAAACTCAAAAGAAGATAGCCACACAAACATAAAAATAACATAAAAAATAACAGGAAGCAACAATCACTATTCCTTAATATCTCTTAACATCAATGGACACAATTCCTCAATAAAAAGACATAGACTGACAGACTGGATCTATAAAGAGGACCCAGCATTTTGCTGCACCCAGGAAATGCACCTCTGTGTTAAAGACAAGCACAACCTCAGAGTACAGGGCTGGAAAACAATTTTCCAGGCAAATGGTCCCAAGAAACAGGCTAGAGTAGTCATTACAATATTGGATAAAATCAACCTTCAACCAAAAGTCGTCAATAAAGATAAGGAAGGACACTTCATACTTGCAGTGGTTATTTCTGATTGTCAACTTGATTATATCTGGAGTGAATTATAATCCAGAATTAGAAGGCTCACCTGTGATCTGGATCTTGAGACTGGAAGACACAAGTTTCAGGTATGGTGGTGCACACACCTCTAATCTGGGCCACACCTGCTGTTGGAGATCTACATAAGGACCTTGGAAGGAGGAAGAATCAATCCTCTTCGCCTGCAAGCCTTGTGGGACTAAGCGACTGCTAGATCCTCGGGTTTTCATTCACAGCTGCTGCCGACCATTGTTGGGGAGTTTGACTACAAACTGTAAGTCATCAACAAACTCCCTTACTATATAGAGACTACATATAAGTTCTGTGACTCTAGAGAACCCTGAGTAATACAAAAATTGGTACTGGGAGTGGCTCTAGAGGAGCAGAAAGCAGTATAAGGATAAAGTTTTTAAGAATCTGGAGTTGGTTTAATAATTCACCAGCACCTTCAACTGCTGAAACCTCTCCAGATATGCTCTCTTCCGGGAGCTTCGAGAATATTGAAGACCTGTGGTTGGAAATATATTTTAAACTTAAAGAAGTTAATGCCATTGAGCATCTTCATGAATTGGGTGATTTTGTGCTCAAAACTTTTTGCAATATGGCAAAAAATTTTGAAAATGACTTTGCTGGCCGGTTGCTTTTAGTATCTCTGGAAAAGATGATGAAGGAAAAGAAGGAGTTGCATAATAAAATTGAATGGATCCAGATGCAGGTGAGCAATCTAAAAGTTGCTAAGTGTGTCCTTGAAGAGAATCTTCTCTCCAACAGCCAAAGAGCTCAGGTTGCAGAAAATCAAACTGAAGCCCTCATTATAAGGTTGGCTGAAATGCAGCGAAAGTTCAGGTCTCAGCCTCAGAGGGTGTCAGCAGTTAAAGTAAGGGCACTAATTGGCAAAGAATGGGATCCTATAACTTGGGATGGGGATGTGTGGGAAGACCCTGTTGAAGCTGAGATTCTGAATTTTCGGATTCTCAATGTTTTACCCCACCTGAGGAAGTAGTATCCTCAGCCCCACCCCTTCAAATAATGCCTTCTTCACATCAGGAGATTATTTCCCCAGAGTCTGATAAACCAGCAGTGACTTTTGCTGAAGAAAATGCCAGACAAGATAATATTGATGTTTCTCAAGGCCCACCAATAGTTTCTTCTAGACCTATAACCAGACTCAAGGCAAAACAGGCCCCTAGAGGGGAGGTAGAAAGTGTAGTCCATGAGGAAGTGCGCTACACTACTAAGGAGCTTAATGAGTTT
>CM052720.1:1409295-1443418 GCA_028551405.1 Uromys caudimaculatus | reverse complement strand
TGAGAAAATCAACAAGATAGATAAACCCTTAGCCAGACTAACCATAGGGCACAGAGACACTATTCAAATTAACAAAATTAGAAATGAAAAGGGAGACTTAACAACAGATTCTGAGGAAATTCAAAAAATCATCAGATCCTACTACAAAAGCCTATACTCCACAAAATTGGAAAATCTGTATGAAATGGACAATTTTCTAGACAGATAACAAATACCAAAGTTAAGTCAGGATCAGATAAACCATCTAAACAGTCTCATAATGGCTAAAGAAATAGAAGCAGTCATTAAAAGCCTCCCTACCAAAACCCCAGGACCAGATAGGTTCAGTGCAGAATTCTATCAGACCTTCAAAGAAGACCTAATACCAGTACTCTTCAATCTATTCCACAAAATAGAAACAGAAGGAACACTACCCAATTCATTCTATGAGGCCACAGTTACACTGATACCAAAACTTCACAAAGACCCAACAAAGAAAGAAAACTTCAGACCAATTTCCCTATGAATATTGATGTAAAAATACTCAATAAAATTGTCCCCTCCACCCCCTAAGCCCCTTATCTGATCCAGTTCACCTTTTATTCTCTGGCTCCCTTCTCCCACCCAGTTCTCTCGGTCCTTCTGCTTCCAGTGATAAATGGGTTGAGAAAGAAATTGGGGGGAAAAACACCCTTCACAATAGCCACAAATGATATAAAATATGTTGGTGTAACTCTAACCAAGCAGTTGAAAGAATTGTATGATAAGAACTTCAAGTCCCTGAAGAAAGAAATTGAGGAAGATATCAAAGATGGAAAGATCTCCCACGGCCATGTATTAGTAGCATTAACATAGTGAAAATGGCCACCTTACCAAAAGCAATGTACATATTCAATGCAATTTCCATTTCAAAATTTAAACACAATTTTTTACAGACCTTAAAAGAACAATTCTCAAGTAAAAAAAAAAAAAGAATAGCTAAAACAATCCTGAACAATAAAAACTTCTGGAGGTATCACTATTCCTGATCTCAAGCTGTACTATAAAGTACTAGTGATAAAATCTACTTCGTTTTGGTATATAAACAGACAGGCTGATCAATGGAATTGAATCAAAGGCCCAGAAATAGACCCACACACCAATGAACACTTGATTTTTGACACAGAATCCAAAACCATACTATGGGGGAAAACCTAAAACAAAAACAAAAAACAAGTATCTTAAACAAATAGCACTGGTCTTACTGGAAGTCTGCATGTAAAAGAACGCAAATAGATCTGTATTTATTACTGTGTCCAAATGGATCAAAGACAAAAACATACAACTGGATATACGAAATCTAATAGAAGTCAAAGTAGGAAATAGCCGGGAATGTATCAGTACAGGAGAAAATTTCCTGAAGGGAACACCAATGACACAGACTCTAAGGTCAACAATTGATAAATGGGAATTCATGAAACTGAAAAGCTTCTATAAAGCAAACAACAATATAAATAGGACAAAATGGCAGCCTATACATTTCCTAGGGGAAAGTTCTTCCCTAACCCTATATCCAACAGAGGGCTAGTAGCTAAAATATATAAAGAACTCAAGAAGTTAGTCTTCAACAAACCAAATAACCCAACTTAAAATTGGGGTACAGAGCTAAACGGAGACTTCTCAACAGAGGAATCTCAAATGGCTAAGAAGCACTTGAAGAAATGTAAAACATCTTTAGTTATCAGGGAACTGCAAATCAAAATGACTCTGAGATTCCACCTTACACACCAATCAGAATGGCTAAGATCAATAACTGAAGTGAAAGCACATGCTGGAGAGGATGTGGAGAAAGGGGAACATTACTCCAATGCTGGTGGAATTGCAAACTTGTACAACCATTCTGGAAATCAATCTAGAATTTTCTCAGAAAATTAGAAATAGTTCTACTTTAAGACTCAGCTATACCACTCCTGGGTATATGCCCAAGAGATGCTCCACTGTACCACAGGGACACATGCCCCATTATGTTCATAGCAGCTTTATTCCTGACAGTCAGAAATTGGAAGCAACTGAGATGTTCCCTCAACTGAAGAATGGATACAGAAAATGTGGTTCATTTACACAACGGAATACTAGTCAGCTATTAAGAATGAGGACATCATAAGTTTTGCAGGCAAATGAATGGAACTAGAAAATATGATCCTGAGTGAGGTAATCCAGATCCAAAAGAACATGCATGATATGTACTCACTTGTAAGTGGATGTTAGAATACCCATGATATACCTTACAGACACTATGAAGTTAAAGAAAAGGAAAGCCCAAGAACATCTCACTTAGAATGGTGAATGAAATCATAGGAAGTAGAGGAAGGAACAGACCTGGGTAGGAGAATGGATGTGGCGAGGAATGGAGGCAGAGAATCAGTATCAGGTGTGGAAAGAGAAGAGAGGGACAGGAGAATCTGTCCTGGCAGGGGATGGAATATTGGGGGGGGGGGATCTCTGGGAAGCTGCAGAGACCTGGGATGGGGGAGGCTCTCAGGAGTCAATGTAATTGACCTTACCCGAGACACCTAACAGTATGGACATAAAACCAGAAGAGGCTACCTCCTGTAGCCAGGCTGGACCTCTAGTGGAGAGATAAGGTCACCAACCCACCCACAAAACTTTTGACCCAAATTTGTCCCATCTAAAAGATCTGCAGGGACAAAGAGCAGAGACCGAATAAATAGCCAACCAATAACCTTCGCAACTTGAGACCCATCCTATGGGCAAGCACCAATCCCTGACACTATTAAAGATATTCTGCTATATTTGCAGACAGGAGCCTAATGTAACTGTTCATTTGAGAGGCTCTATCCAATACCTGACTGAAACAAATGTGGATACCCATAGCCAAACATTGGATGGAGGTTGGGCACTCTTGTGGAAGAGTTGGAGAAAAGATTAAAGGTCCTGAAGGGCACACACAGGCTGGACTGAGGTCCCCACACATATGTAGCAGACATGCAGCTACAAAAGCCTTGAGGGAATGTGTAAAGAACATGTAAAGTCCTGAGTGATCCTATGTCTTAAGAGTTTTCACTGCTGTGAAGAGACACCTTAACCAATACAGCTCTTTTTTTATTTTATTTTTTTTTTTATTTTTGATACTTTACTTACATTTCCGATGATTCCCCTTTTCTTTGGAAACCCCGTGTCCCCTCCCCCTCCCTGCCTCTGTGAGGGAATTCCTCCTCCCACCTACCCGCCTACCCATTCCCATATTCCCACCTTGACATTCCCTTTTACTGGGGCCACTAGCACCCTCAGGCCCAAAGTCCTCTCCTTTCTCCCTGGTGGCCATCGAGGTGATTCTTCTGCCTCATATGTAGTCCAAATCATGGGTTATAAAGAACATTTAATTGGGACTGGCTTACACTTTCAGAGGTTCAGTCCATTATCATCATGGCAGGAAGCACAGCATGTTCAGGCAGACTTGGTGTTGGAGGAGCTGAGAGTTTTACATCTTTATCCAAAGGGAGCCAGGTGTAGACTGATTATCTCCCAGGCAACTAGTAGGAGGGTCTCAAAGCCCACCCCTACAGTGATACACTTCCTCCTACAAGACCACACCTACTTCAACAAGATCACACCTTCTAATAGTGTCACTCCTTTGGCCAAGCATATTCAAACCACCACAGCCTATATTGTTGACATGAGCAAAGACACGCCAAGGACTGAGGCTGAGCTCAGACCTGTGGGGAATTGACAAAGGCTTTCCCACATGGATAAGGCTAGGAAGAGCAAAACCTTCATGAGATCTAAATACAAATATTTACGAATGATTGACCATTGTGTACAAAAACTAGCAACTGCAGCTTCCTCTACACAAATGTTTGCATCCTGAGACTGATCACCTACAGACATCTCATCTTCTACCTAGACTAGCTAACCAATTCTCCTCTGCTGTGCTGTATCTAATTGTTGTGATGGTTAGTGCCACTCCATTAGAGGACACACATCCCTCCTGACCTCAGCTTTTCTGTACAAGTGTCTGTGTGTCTGTTCTCTCTTCATTATCTTGTTGTTTCTAGTCAGGGTTCCAGGTTCAAGTCATATGGTTCACAGTAACAAAGCATACAAGCAAACAATTAAAAATGGGAACTAAACATGTAGTTTTGAAAATAAGAAATACAAATGGTTAATAAATACTTCTAAAAATGTACGGTGCTTTTGGCTATCTAGCTTTCATTTTTCTATAATGATCAGGATCCTCTCCCTAGGGAACCATTCTGCTCACAGTGTGCTGGGTCTTTCTATATCAATTAGTAATCAAGGTAATTCTCTAAAGACATGCCATAGATCAAACAATCTGATCTGGGCAATTAATTAATTGAGGGTTTTTTGTTTTGTTTTGCTTTGCTTTGCTTTGCTTTGTTTTGTTTTCCCAGACTAGGTTCTTTTCTTAAGAACAGTCTGAAACCAAGCATGAAGTTTCCTCTATTCTGACCAACTTTCCTGGTAAAGGAAGTTGCTGTGCAGGTCTCTGAAGGAAAAATAAGACATCAATGATTTTACCTATCACAAACCCTGCAACCTAAATAATTCTGCCAGGCAAGATGTACCCAATGGTATAATAATAGCATGATTGCAATGAGGTAACTAACTGCTTTCTGACTGAATTTGAAGCCAGCTTCACAGAACTGAATCCATACCAGAAACTGTAAACTTGGTCAACAGTCCAAGTCTTTCATGGATATAGGGTCTAGTATTGCTATTGTGCTAAATAATTATGCTATTAAACAGCCTTCTAAACATTGTGTTTATACATTTGAGTTCAACTCCAATTTGGTCCGAGAAATCTTTCTGAATTGTTCAGTTGTTAATGCAGAGATTCATAACTATTCACAATGTTAAGATTAAGTGACTAGGTGCTCATCACTAAATAGGATTTCTGTGTTACTTTGCAGCACAAGACTCAGAAAGCATTGAGGAATGGAATATGGAAAGAGTGTGAGACCTAGAGGATGAAAAAGAATGCTGGAAATACAGTCCTCTGCATCTAACAACAGCAGTTGTACTCATGAAGTCACAATAGCTATGGCTACCTGCAAAAGATATGCACAAGAGCAAGCCTGTTAAAATTTCAACATGGATGGGAAAAAGGCTCATGATTTTCTACCCATGCATCTGATAAGGAATTAATATTCAATATATACAAATAACTAAAACAACTCAAAATCAAGAAAACATAAACTTTAAAAATAGAAAAAGATTTTAATGTATTTTTTTTTGTTGTTTTTTGTTTTTTTGTTTTTCGAGACAGGGTTTCTCTGTGTAGCCATGGCTGTCCTGGAACTCACTCTGTAGACCAGGCTGGCCTCGAACTCAGAAATCCACCTGCCTCTGCCTCCCAAGTGCTGGGATTAAAGGCATGCACCACCACTGCCCAGCTGATTTTAATGTATTTTAATGAATCTTTTTCAAAAGGAGGTCTTCAAATGGGTAGTAGGTATATAAAAACAATAGCAATATCATTAAACATCAAAATAAATATAAATCTAAACAAAATCTCACCTATTACTTCATGCCAATTAGAGTGTCTATGATAAAGATAAAATTGTTGGAGAGGCTGTAGGGAACTGGGAATCTTTGTATATCCAAAGTAAGAATGCAAATTGGTTCAATCAGTAAGAAAAATTTTATAAAAATTCTTTTATTTTTTTTGAAAATTTTATAGGTTGCTTTACTTATTTACATTTCAAATGTTATCCCCCTTCCTGGCTACTCCTCTGCAAACCCCCATCCCATTCCCCCTTCCTCTTGCTTCTATGAGGGTGTGCCTCCCCACTCCCACCTCACTGCCCTAGCATTTCCCTCTGCTGGAGAATCAGGCCTTCACAGGACCAAGGGCCTCCCCTCCATTGATGCCAGATAAGGCAATCCTTTGCTACATATGCAGCTGGAGCCAAGGGTCCCGCCATGCGTACTCTTTGGTTGGTGATTTAGTCCTTGGGAGTTCTGGGGAGTCTGGTTGGTTGATATTCTTCTTATGGGATTGTAAACTCCTTCAGCTCCTTCAGTCCTTCCCCAAACTCCTCCACTGGGGACCCCGTGCTCAGTCCAATGGTTGGGTACAAGCATCCACATCTGTATTGACAAAGATTTCTTTAAAAATTAAAAATAAAGACATTATGTAACATAACTTTAATAAATGGATAAATAAATAGTGGCATAAACATACAATGAAGAGTTCAGCCATATAAAAATAAAATTTGAAGTATGGTAGTCCATGGCAGGGCTTTGAAAAATTGTTCTTAGTGTAATAATTCAAACACAAAAAAAACAAATATTGAGAAAAGATGGGACTGAAAATACTCAGGACCCAAAGTAGATAGATGCATAGACACAGAATGTAAGATACAATACATAGAACGGGAAGGGTAGAAGACACCAGGAAAACACAGCCTACAGAATCAACAAAACAGAACTCATAGGGGTTCACAGAGACTGAATCACAAATACAGTCTCTGTATAGGTCTGAGCTAGGTGCTCTGCATATACTGCATATACTATATGGTTCAGTAGCTTGGTGTTCTTGTGGGACTTCCAACAGTAAGAGTTTCAGGTATCTCTTAGTGTTTAGTCTGCACTTATGATCCTTTTCCTCCTGGGTTGTCTCATCCAAACCTTGATATAAGCAAGGGTTTTTGGTCTTACTGTGGTTTGTTAGGCCATGCTTGGTCGATACTCCGTGGGAGGCTTTTTTTTTTTTTTTTAAAAAAAGAGAAATGGAGGATTGGGTCCAAGGAAGAGAACAGGATAGGAGAGGAACTGTAAGGAGTGGAGGGAGAGGAAACAGTGGGGGATGTATGTTATTGTATGAGAGAAAAAATAAAAGAATAAATCAATAAATATTAAATCTTTAAAAAAGGAAAAAAACCATAAGGCCCAAAAATATTGAATAAATATAATAAATATAAAGGTCTTTTCTAAAGTACTCTGTAAAAAAAAAAAAAAAAAAAACCTCAATGATATTTTGTCAAAGCAAATAAACAATTAAGTATATGCATAACTGATTTACTATTTTAAAATTACTTAAGCTATCAGTTCAATAGATTAAAAAAAACGTACACCACATTTTCTTCATCCTCTCATCTGTGTATAGATACTTAAGCTAATTCCTTATCTTTGTCAGTGTGAGCAATGATAAAACTGGCAGATATCTAGGTATCTCTTTGTCAAGACAATTTCCTTCCATATATTGGAATGTGTAGATCATGTAATATTTCTGTTTCTATTTTTTTAAAGAACCTCTGTTTAAAATAATAATTATACAAATTTGCATTTCTGCTAACAATCTATATTCTCTCTCCTTCTGATTTGCCAGAGTTATTAAATTTGATGCTGCTGACAATGTGCATAGTAAGGAGTATAGTGCTTTTCCCACCATTTTGATTTGACACAGCATTTGTTTTCATGTACTTGTTGGCCATTGCATGTCTCTTTTAAATCATGTTTGTTCAGTTAATTTGGAGATATATTTATTGATTTAGATAATAATTGATTTAGATAAATTGTGGAATGAACACATGTACACTTAAAGTCTAATGAAAAAACAAAACAAAAAGGATTCATTGAATCAGAAACATTAAAAAAATAAAACAGTAATCTTATTGATGGTTTAGTGAAAATGTAGTAGTGACTAAGGCCTTGCTGGAAGATAATTTTAAATCAGTCAATTATTTTTTCCAACTTTTTTTTGAGCCGATACAAATTTTCTAGGCTCCTCCCACTTTCAAACAAATTATTATTAAGAAGAAGGAGGCCAGGAGATAAGGTAATGCTTTATTGGTTGGTATTAAGTTACAGTGAAATTGAAGAAAGAAGTTCTGGTATGGTATTCCATAGCAGCATAGCTACAGATAACAGAAACATACTTGACATTTTGAAATGCTAGAAGAAAGGATTTCGAAAGTCATCACCATACAGAAATAATAAATGTTTTAGGGATAAATGTCTAGATATTATAATATATATGTACATATAATTGAAATATTACATTTCAACCATTGATGATAACTTATACTACTTCACATTATCAGCTAAAATACATTTTAAAGTGGTATATCTCTGAAAAATGGCTTATATATATCAAATCCTCCATTCTGATGTTATTACTTAGGACTCAAATATGATACCATAACTCCTGTGCAACAAGAGAATGTTGTGGAAAAGCACTTGTAAATAATCCTGAGAACCTCAGTTTATATGTAAATAGAAAGCAACTAACACAATTCTCTTAAGGAATGTAGCGATATAAACAAGTACTACCAACTAGACAATTATGGATATGACCCTTTTGCCCAAATAATAGCTCTCTAAGGACTTGGCTTACTATTGGAAATTGAGTTTAAACAGACATTTCCCATCTTTGTTCCCCTGTACTGACATTTCATTCAATTAAACTTTTAATTTAATTGGTATGAGATAGTTTTATGTTACCACATAGAAAATTTAGTAGAGGTAATAAGTGGGATTCATTTTGGCCATTAACTACTCTCTAAAGGTTTCTATTTGCTGTTACCTCTTATTGAAGCTGGAACTAAGGTTGTGTAAAAATTCTCCTAAGAATAACTTGTAAGACTCTGTTTTTTTCCATTTCTAAGTAAATGTGGTTAAGGTAACATTGACAATGATAGGGAAAGTCATTTCTATCTAATTGCTGTCATTATAAGCCTTAATGAGAAACATGAGTAAGACTTCATATTAAAAACAAGACTTTATAAGCTGTTACCCAAGACTTGCAACCCCTGAGGGGTGTTCTAGCAGGGAGTGAGTTACCAGCAATCATCCAACTTAAAGAGTGGCAAAGCCATCACAAAACCCATATGTTAATGTGAAGCATGCTAAAAAATGTAGGAATATACATGTTTTCATATCATTTGAATTGTTTTGACAAAAGTTGAAGTAAAGATTAAGAAAAAGAAAAGTTAGATCAAGAAAATGAAATGGGTGAATTGGTTAGAAAGAAGCAACTGCAATTATTATACAGGCTGTGAACAATCCTGATTTCTCTCACTTGTTATAGCCAGGATACAACTTTAATTTCTATTTGAATTATGTAAGTAAGAGTTAGATGAGCCAGGACACATAGAAAAACCTTTCAATTACTCAATCTCATAAGTAATAGGATCAAACTAGTTAAGAAAGAAAGAAAGAGAAAAAGAAAATCTCAAAAATTCATTCCAAACTTTATAGGAACACATGGGCTAAGTTTATACTGATTTTTTGGAAAGTATTCTAAATTAGGTTGTGTAAATGATGAGATATTTTTCCTTTCCAAGACACACTGAAGCCTGTTAAGGTGTAAATGAGCATCCTCCCAGTCCTTAGTGTTCCACGATTATTCTGTTTCCTATAGCTGCACAAGCACTCTTCCATTCTCCACTTTGCAAATCTTTACATGGGAAGCAATTGTGTCTGCTCAGAGGAAGTATACACAATAGAATGTAGATTGGTGATATTTGGCATGTAAAATTTGCAATATTTAGAGTCTCACATAGACTATTAATATACAATTCAAACCATGGTTCGAGACAACTAAAAACATGTTCATTTTTATTACAATCAGTATTGTATTATTTCGTCTTCACAATAAACCTATAAGATACTATAATTTTCACTTTGTCATCTTGATTATTGAAAGCCCATTAATCATCTGGAGAGAATCAGTTAATTAATCAATTCAATTAAGTTTGGGAACAATCATATAAAATTTATCTGTCTTATGATCAAAAAGCATTTCAGTTTTACTGTGAGCTTACTGTTACTTCTGGCATAACTAAGAAAATGAGGTCTAGGTAATGGCATAGTTTGTAAACCACTTGCCTAGGATGTTAAAGACTGTGTTAATTTCAACAGAGAGAAAGAAAGGAGAGCAGGAAAGGGAGGGGAAGAATACTACGTAATGATTTTATAACCAACTAGAAAAGGTAAAGGGAGAAATATCACACTTTTGATTTATACATTTAAGAAGTAGTGATCTGGTACAAAAAATCCTCATTAAAATATTATACCAAATCCTATAGTACAATGTCTAATTTTGGTCAAAAGTCCATTCTGAGGATGCAAGGATGGCTCATATATATAAATACATAAATGCAACACATCACATCAACATAATGAAGCAAAATCTATATGTAAATTTAGTAAATATAAAACAAGCATTTGATAAAATTAAACATTTTTCATGATGAAAATTATAAATTTAGTATAAAGAAAATGTACTTCCTAGTTATAAAGACTACATATAACAAATGAGTATCCAACATCACTCTGAAAACATTCTGTTTAATATTTGATATAAGACAAGGATGACCACAAATAATCATTCAACATATTACTTTGGGTTAGCATGATAGCTCAGTAAGGGAAGGCCTGATAACAATTAGTTCAAATGGACTCTCAATTTGTCCTTTGTAACCTAAATGTGCCCCATGGCACACATATATACATGAACACACACACACACCACACACACACACTCAGTCACACAACCAAGCAATCATCTAATAACATGGCATAATATAAAAACTATTTTGCTAGGAGCCCCAACCCAATAATTCAGCAATAGAAAGAAATAAAGAGGATTCAAACTAGAAAACTGAAAGTCCAATTGTCCCTGATAGTGAGGGATGGATTTTACCTATAGAAAACACCACATGTATTAGTGTTTGTTGATGATACCAAACAGGTTATTACAACTAATAAATGAGTTCAACAAAGTTCTAAGACATATACTAAAATCTGTAGCATTATTGTATGTCAATAGCACATGCACATGCATGCACTTGTGCATGCATGCAATTGGTTCCGTAAGACAAGGGGATGAGGCCTAAAACCATATAGACTCAAACAACAATGAACTCAAAATGTTGTATTTATATACTTGTGAGTATGTGCCTGTGTTTAACAAAAATAAAAAGAAAGAGGACATCCATTTGAGTAGAGAGGAATCACAGGGGTTGAAGGGAGGAGAAGCAGAGGGGCTAGGGAAGGAGAAAAATGAGGAAAGTGATATAATTATATATTAATTAAAATGTATTTTATTGAAAAAAATCAGAATGAAGAATGAACTGGGAAATAATATTTAGAAGCTGTAGCTTTGATACAGGCTGCTACCAGAACATTGAGGGGAGCTTAAAAATTTCACCAAGAAGATTCAAATAACCAAATCAATAAAAGCAATAGGCCTAATTTGACATATCTCAAAGAAAGAACAGATATGGAGAAGGAAAAAAGCAACAACACAGCATCATTGAAGATTAAAGAAGTGCATTTTGACAATTCCATTTTCCTGCCATTAGAATGGGTATTGCCAATACTATAGAAGATAACAAGCATCAGGAAGAATGGGATGGGACGGGAGTCTGGCACACCATTGGCAAGAATAGAAGTCAGTACACCTATTATCATCTGATGTGTAATATAGTCTGAGAAATCCCACTACTATGTACACATCCAAAGGAACTGAAATCACCAAAGAGAGCATCTGCCTTCCTTTGTTCACTGAAAAACTACTCATAACAACAATAACAACCAAAAGGAAACAAATGAAGGAACCATCAATTGATAAAGAAAGAAAGCATGAGGCACATATTGAATGGAACAGTCCTCACAAACAAAAGGATGGAATTCTGCTATTTGAGATGCCTTGGGTGATCATTATGTTCTGTGAATTAGACAGACACAAGGAGATAAGCTGTATATTATCTCACTCCCCACAATCAAACTAAGCTGATATCAGAGCAGAGAAAGAAACAGCTTTTAAGATACATGTTTGTCAAAAATAATAAACTATTTTTAAACTTCAAAAGAAATTGTTATTTTGAGAATTTCATACTTGAATACTGCTTTATGTAATTTTCAGTTTTCTTTCCCTCTTTCCAACTCTTGCTATGAGCCCCATTGTTCCTCAATAGTCTAATTATTATGCAGTCTATGTAAGTTTAATTCTGCATCCTTACCAAGAGCTATGTAATTTGTGGAGTCTAGTGCAAATGAAATCATAGAAACCCTTGCTGGAGATTTTTTAATTGTGACCTGTGAGCTTTAAACCAAACGCATAACACTCTCTCTCACGACAGGCACATGTGCAAACATACATGTCATGTGCCCACACAGTTACCTCTGCTTGCAAGTGCAGAGCTGGTGAGAGGCCAAACCCACTGGAACCAGTCTTCAGCTTAAACAAAACAAAACAAAACAAAACAAAACAAAAGCCGGATAACTTGACTTTCAGTTCAACCCAAGTACCAGGAAGGACCCCAGGGCATGTCCTTGATCAGAATTACTCCCTAGCTACTTCTTAGCAACAGTTAATCAAAGATTAGTCTGATTGTTTCAGATGTACTTTCAGACTATTTGTGATTGTACGTTGCCTTGCTTCAGAGCACCCACCTGTTGGCTTACAATAGACATTCAGTTAGATGCTTTCCAGGCTGGATACCCCCTCCCTTACCCCTTCCCTTGCTTGCCATTTCCTATAAAACCTTGTCCCAGTGAGAGCTCAGGGCTGCTCCACCATCCAAGAGCTCTCTGGATCGTGAATGAAATACACACACATGCCAGCTAATTTTGATATGCCTTGAGTAGTTCAACGAGTGGGTACTTCCAAACCTCCCCATGGCTAGCACATACTCTCCTCCTATATTCCTGGCTTAACACCTTCTAAATCTATATTTTATCTTTGCTGCCCTGTTTCCTTTTGGACAACTCCCCCTCCCCATAGGGCTACTTGCCCATTATACCTATCTCTAGTCAACTGATCTTTAATAATGGATTAATATTAAATGTGATATTCTATGAATTTCTGATGTTTTTGAAGACTGTCTATATAAAATATATCTGAATTTTTAAACCTTGACTACTCTTATCTATTTCTATTTGAATATTGTAGAAAGCACCTTAATATAATTAGATCAGAATCTAATATAATCATGAGTTTATTACTTGGTCCTTAACGTGCATTACTTAATCATCCTAAATAGTTTGTAATCACAGTTATTAGAAGGCCTAGGTCTAAACCTCGTATTTTTAGAGTTGCATCATAGGCACAATTCATATCTAAGAGTAACAATATTAATTTCAAATTTTGTATCAATATAAGAAATTTATATCAATTAAAACCTTAAATCTGCATTATTTATATATTCTTTACAAATGTAAAATTATAACTTTAATTTGTATAAATTATAAAGATTTCTGCCAATGTAAAATTGGGGCTATATAATGCTTTGCTTAAGAATAAATTTAGTAATCTATCCTGTCTATTTCCTTATTGTTCAAAATTATGGACATTTCCAAATTATCCCCTAAAATGACAACCTATGTATAATTTATAAAATTACCATAACCAGACACCCAAACCCAAGGAATCAAGATGATGACTCTCCATAATTTCTTCCTGCTGAATAGGGGCAAGGAAAATTCTTTAACAGGGTGGGAAAGGTTAGTAAAATTATAAAAATTGGTTAGAATTACAAATCTAGCTTTAGCATCTGTTATCCAGTCTTTCTATGTTTAGAAGGCTTAGGATTTGACTAAAATTCTGACTCGATCCATCTGAAAGGTTGCATGAAGCAAGATCATCTGAAACCACCAGTTATTCCTGTATTTGTTTTGGTAGCAATTCCCTGGAAACAGTCTGAGGAGGTAGGGGGCTGGAATAGCAAGTCATCTCAGTATCCTGAGGATGAATCTTGCCAAAGGAGTACATTCTGCAATATATGAATCTCACAACCAAAATTTTAGTATTATTAAGATACTTGTATGGATTATGCAAGGTGCACATGTCAGATAATGATGAATTTTGTTCCTTTTGAGCAGGATAACTCAAAAGATAACTATCCTTTTATGAGTTAATTTGATCAATAACCAATTCTAATAAATCTTCATTCATCCCATATGAAGGAGGGCATGAAGAATTATAAGGATTCCATAACCAACAAGATTTATTGTCTAAATTTAGCTGAAATTTTGGTTAGAGATGTTTTTATGTCTAAGCAAGTTATTGGACTGTTTCCACGTTGAAGAATCAGCAGATCAAGTTATCTCTCCTGTTTGATTTTTCTCAAAATTTTCTTTTCTATATCCAAAGTCTTTGGGGGATCTTATCCTGTCATATCTGTTCCATATCATTCTGGAAGGGGTCCAAAGCCTATTCTTTCCTATCAACACAAATACAGAGCCTCTCCCCCACAATAGCATGTCCTTGGTTCAGTAACCAAAAATCATTAAAGGTATAGATGGAATTAATTTTATAGCTTGACCTCTCTCCCAGAGGAGCTTTAATATCATAGATACCATCAAACTTATACTCACCTTCATTTTGATAATTAAAACAAATAAAAGCAATTAAAATAATCTAAACAAATATTATTTGTTTGGATAATGCTCCTCCACTATCTCCTGTTTTGTCCTTACTTGATTATTTTTAATAGTGAAGTCAAGGTCTAAGTTTCTACTATCTGAGATAGGTTAGGCACCCTATACCCTGCCTTTTGACATATAATTTAAATGTATTGGTTGTTACTAAGACATTGTGGACCCCACACAGTGTCCCCAAACTCTTTTGAAAATGTATTCCTAGCTGAGGGCTCAATCCCTGTGCTACCTGTCATTAGAAGCCTTGATATGCAGCAGTCAAGGCATGCTGGTCTGAACTACAAATTATTTTCTCCATATAGATAGGTTTTTTTTATTTTTTGGTTTTTCGAGACAGAGTTTTTCTGTGTAGCCCTAGTTGTTCTGGAACTCACTCTGTAGACCAGGCTGGCCTCGAACTCAGAAATCCATCTGCCTCTGCGTCCCAAGTGCTGGGATTAAAGGCATGCGCCATCACTGCCCGGCTAGATATTTTGGTTCTTCCAGTTCTTTCCTTATTTAAAAGGATAATTATTAACAATTGAAATACTTTATGTGTAAGTTAGAATAAATATTTGAACTTAAAAAACAACTCCAAAATCTGAAAGTACTTTTTATATTTTTAAATTGTATTTATTTAAGGTATGTGAATGTGAATATGTACATGCACACCTAGCATGCAGCATGAGTGGAGATTAAAACACAATTCACAAAGACAATTCATAAAAGTGAGTTTTCCTTCTATCCTGTGGGTTTTGGAGATCAAATTCAAACCATCAGGCTTGGTGGCAGGCTTGTCTATCCACTGAGACACTGAATGGGTTCTGTGAAAATATTTTTGACAACATATCTTAAAAGCGGTTTCTTTCAATGTTCTTGGATCAGCTTAGTTTGATTGCAGGGAGTGAGATAATGTACTACTTGTCTCCTTGTGTCTGTCTAATTCACAGAACATAATGATCACCCATGGTGTCTCAAATAGCATAATTCCATCCTTTTGTGTGTGAGCGCTGTCCCAATGAATACGTGCATCACATCACATTTTCTTTCTTTATCAATGGCTAGCTTCCTCACTTGTTTCTCTTTTCTTTTTTCTTTTTCTTTTTGTTATTATGAGTAGTTTTGTAATGAATGAAGAAGTGCAGATGGTCTTTTTGCCACACTGATTTCAATTCCTTTGAATATGTACTTATTTGTGTAGCATTTTAAAATGTTTAAATTTTTTACCTGTTTTTTTTTTTTATTTTTCTTTTAGATAGGGTCTTATGATCTAGCCCTAGGTGGCCTGGGAACTCACAGTAATCTGCCTATCGTTACCTCTTGAGTGCTGGGATTAAAGATATACTACTATACACCAAATTGAACTTTTATCTATCTATCTATCTATCTATCTATCTATCTATCTATCTATCTATCTATCTATCATCTATCATCTATCTATCTATCTATCTATCTATCTATCTACCTATTTATATTTACATTTTTTATTTGAGACAGGCTTCACATTTGAAATTTCTCTGCCTTTGCCTCTGCCTCCTCAATGTCAGGGGTCACTGTGTGTGATATTATACACAATTGCATTGGTTATTTTCAACATCTCCATTTGATTTGTCTTGGAATTTATATAGTATAAATACTCAATAAATTTTAGGACTGATGTGGGGGCTCACAGAGACTGAAGCATGAACCAAAGAGCATGACTAGACTGGACTTAGGCCCCCTACATATATGTAGCAGATGTGCAGCTTGGTTCTCATGTGGTTCCACTAACATTTGGAGCAGGAGCTGTCACTGACTTGGATTGTGTTGCTTGCCTTTGTAACATTTTCCTCTAGCTGGGTTGCTTTGTCTCCTCTCACTGGGAGATGTGACTTGATGTGCCAGGGCTGGATGATACTCATGTGTGTGTGTATGTGTGTGTGTGTGTGTGTGTGTGTGTGTGTGTGTGGTCCCCCTTCTCTTCAGAGGGAGGAATGAATGGGGAAAAGAAGATGGGAAGGATGTGCCGTGCCCAGAGGACATGACAGAGGTAGACTGCAACCAGGATGTAAAGTGAATAAATAAATACATAAATAAATAAACAAACAAACAAATAAATATTTATACCTGAATTAAAATCTCATATTCAATACTTAATTTTTCTTTTGCTTCACAATTTAATAAAATTATTATCGGATTAAAAATTTTAGAGTACAAAATCATCCAAGCAAAGTGGGTGAAAAAAAAAAATTCTTGTAGAACTGTATATTTTAAAGCCAAGTAATAATTGAATCCCTGCAGACTAAACAATATCACTTAGCAGCCTGCACAACGTGAAAGACTAAAAGCTTTTAATTAGACTTCTACTCAATAGGGGAGAAAAAATAATTTAAAAGATGGAGGGCTAATGCTGAATTGTTAGTTTTAACTTTGAACACAATGAAGGAACAATTTGACTAAATTAGTTTAGCTGTGTATTCATTAGCCTTTAATAGAAATGTGAATGCAAACTGACTCCAGGTTATTGTAGTAAAAGCCAGCTTTTTAATTAGTGATTGGCAAAATGTTTATCTGGTTTGTTGTTGGAACGTTGGACCATTTACACAATAGGACTGTTGTAAACCTCTATGTAATCTTAATTGGATCTTTCAGGAGAACAAGACTTTGTGTACATAAACTAAAGTATATAGCAATAAAGTTAGTAATTTATATCTAACCTGGAACTGAGGAGCAGAAAGTTATGCTGTGTGGCTCTGTGAAGAAGATAAATGGTTAATAAGCAGTGTAGACTGAACACTAAGAGTGTTCCGTTTCTATTAGGTCCCTGGTCATTAATGTGGGAAGTTCAAAACTGTGGAATTTTCTGTCAGTATAGCAAAATGTGATTTTTGTTGTCAATTTTGTTTCAACAGTTATAGTATTACAGTTTTACACTCTGCATTTAAGAATAATGATGTTCTGATGAACTTAAGCAAACCTCTCATTTACTTGAACTAAGACAGTTACGATTTTCAGGTGGTAAGTAGTTTATCAGCCTCTCCTAACCTGTTTTGTTTTTATTGTTGATCTATAAAATTCACTTTGTATAATCACTGCACCAAGCAAAACCCTACCATAAATACGCAGAACATGGTAATAGTCATTGCCATTGTAATCATTGTAATTCTTATGATCAGTTTTTTTCACTTTTAATATATCAATGCTTTTACAATATGTGTTTGTTTGGGGTTTATTGCTGTGAAGAGTCATCATGACCATAGTAACTCTTATAAAGGAAAACATTTAACTCAGGCTGGTTTAGAGTTCACAGGTTTAGTCAATTATCATGTCAGGAAGCATGGTGACATGCAGGCAGACATGGTGCTGGAGAGAGAGCCAAATTCTACAGTTGAATCAGTAGGTAAAAGGAAGGGAAAGTGACACTGGCCTGGCTTGAGCATATGTGTCAATAATTACATGACCCATATAATAGCAATATCATTCTATATAAATATGCATAAATTTTTCTCAACTCTTTTAATGGGAATAATTTCATAGTACATTGCTCTGTAAAACTAGGTATTCTTCCTTTGGGTAAGTGGTGGTTGTATACTAAAATTGCCTGTTACCCAGAAGGTTTTTTGCCCATATACATTTGATATAACTTCCTTTAGAAACTTTATGCTATGGTAATTACCTTACTCTTTTTAATCACTCCCATCAGTCATTAATTTAGACATATAAACCTTGACAATTTTGTTCATATCGTATTCATATTTTCCTCCACTCATACTTTTACATATAACCTCTTTCTATGATTACCAATTTCTGACAAATGTGTGTTTCTCTTATTTCATTTGCTGATGAAATGAGTCAGCTTATTTGGTTTATTGTATTCTTCATAATGTTGTGCTATTATTGTTTTTACTAAAATAACTCTTATATGTGTTTAATTATGGTACTTTTTTTCCAAATTTGAATCTTTCTCCTCCTTTTCCTTCTCAGTTTTTTTGGCTAATTTTTTTTCTGGTTTGTGAGCATTTAAAAATAAGTATAAGCTCAATTTTCCTTGACTACTTTAAAAGAACATATGTATTAATATCTATATATACTTAAACCAACCTAAGATAATTGCTTCATCTTATAAGCCACATTGGTTAGAATATGTAATGTTCTCTATAAAGAACCCATGTTTAAAAACTTTGTCCCTTGCTGATGGCTCTGTTTTGGGAGGCCATGCAACTTGTAGAAGGTAGAGACTTTGGAAGTAATTCACTGGGGTAGATTTGGAGGTTTGACAAAACTGCTTAACTTTCCGTTGTTTCTCTGTTTCCTGATGGCAGGTGCAATGGGAACAAGTCCTCATGTTCCTGTCACCATGCCTTCCCTGACATGATGAGTTATATTTCCTCTTAAACTTCAGATCAAAATAAACTTTTGCATGCTTAAATTGCTACTAATCAAGTATTTGGTTAAGGAAATAAAAAAAAGTTGGATATATTTCTGCACTCTTTTCTTCCTGTCAAATTTTGATACTGTAAGAAAAATAAAATCCCATTTACCAGAGGAATTTTATTTGTATTATATTGCAAGTTATATATTTTGAATCTATGATATTTGGTACATAGTTATTCATGACTGTTAAGTATTTTCTGTGTCTTGTCATAATAAATGTATTCTGTCTCATTTAGGTATTTTTGTTTTGCATTCAATCTTACTAAGAAACAAACTAACATGTATTTGTTTGAAATCATCTGGCACCCTTTCAGACACACATACCCATTGTTTGTGTGGGGTCCTTATGGACTACAGAAACATAACTACATTTATACTAATAAGTGTGATAAGATATTGAATTGGCAAACTATTTGAAAGAAGAAAACCTAATTCAAGAAAAATCAATTTGAGTAGTATAGTGAGAATTTTAGAATTTTGCTTTTGTTAGAAATATACAGATATATTATAAGAATATGGTTTTGTTTTAATCCCAGTTGTGGGATGTAGGGCTGCTTCAGATTGTCCACAGCAACTGACTATGATTTGCTTCATGCTCTAACAGGGGAATGATTTTGCCAACTGCAGATAGTTGCTGTAATTGTGTGACATTTTGGAATTCTGGGGACTTTTCAAAAGTTATGTAAGTACTAGGGCTATGAGAGGCAAGGAGGAATGTTGGTTGTTAGTGGTCAAAGTTTATTAAGAAGTCTTACACAAATAAACAACAACAAGAAGAAATTAGTTAACCTGATGGCAACGATCAAACTTGCCCCAAGGAACTCGATTTCCTTATTCAGCAGGAAGTAGTTTAATGAAAATGCTGTCCTCTTTCCTCTCTATTGTTTTTCTCTCTCATCTAATGTTAGGTAGCAGAAAGGGTGGAAGAATGATAAGCCCAAACATTAGCCAAAGTCCAGCTACAGAGTAGCATATTAATGTTTTTTAGTTCAGTCATGTAAAAGAAAATCCCATGCCCAAGTGATGCAAATTATGAATTATATACACAACTTATGGGGTGAATAATATTCAAAGAGCACTAAATACTTTCACAAAGTTAAAAAATGTGGTACATTTTTCTAACTCACTTTATATTGACATTTTTCGAGGCTGGGCTGAGCACTTGGGATGCAGAGGCAGATGGATCTCTGTGGGTTCCAGCGCAAGTCAGGACTATGTAGAGAGACCCTGTCTCAAATCGATAAATGGGACTTCGTAAAATTGCAAAGCTTCTGTAAGGCAAAGGACACTGTCAATAGGACAAAACGGGAACCAACAGATTGGGAAAAGATCTTTACCAATCCTACGTCCGATAGAGGGCTAATATCCAATATATACAAAGAACTCAAGAAGTTAGACTCCAGAGAACCAAAATAACTCTATTAAAAAATGGGGGACAGAGCTAAACAGAGAATTCTCAACTGAGGAAACTCGAAGGGGTGAGAAGCACCTAAAGAAATGTTCAACATTCTTAGTCATCAGGGAAATGCAAATACAAACAACCCTCAGATTCCACCTCACACCAGTCAGAATGGCTAATATCAAAAACTCAGGTGACAGCAGATGCTGGCGAGGATGTGGAGAAAGAGGAACACTTCTCCATTGCTGGTGGGATTGCAAGCTGATACAATCACTCTGGAAATCAGTTTGGCAAACCCTCAGAAAATTGGACATAATACTACCTGAGGACCCAGCTATACCACTCCTGGGCATATATCCAGAAGATGCTCCAACATGTAATAAGGACACATGCTCCACTATGTTCGTAGCAGCCATATTTATAATATCCAGAAACTGGAAACAACCCAGATGTTCTTCAACAGAGGAATGGATACAGAAAATATGGTACATTTACACAATGGAATACTATTCAGCTATTCAAAACAATGACTTCATGAAATTTGCAGGCAAATGGATGGAACTTGAAAATATCATCCTGAGTGAGGTAACTCAGTCACAAAAGAACAAACACAGTATATACTCACTGATAAGTGGATATCAGCCCAAAAGTTCGAAATACCCAAGTTTCACTTCATAGCAACTGTTGGACTGAGTGTGAGGTCCCAGATGGAGGAGTTGGAGAAGGGACTGAAGGAGCTGGGGAAGTTTGCAGCCCCATGGAGGGAGCAACAATGTCAACTGGCCTGACCCCCCCGCCCCGTGCTCCTGGAGGCTGGACCACCAACTAAAGAATACACATGGAGGGACCCATTGTTCGAACCACATATGTGGCAGAGGAGGGCATTGTTGGCCATCAGGGGGAGGAGAGGCTCTTGGGCCTGAGGGTGTTAGAGTCCCCAGTATAAGGGAATGCCAAGGTGGGAAGACAGGAGAGGGTGGGTGGGGGGGATGGTGGGGGGAATACCCTCATAGAGGCAGGAGGAGCGGGGATGGGACGGGGTGTTTCCAAAGGGGAGACCTGGAAAGGGGAAAACATTTGAAATATAAATAAAGTATCAAAAATTAAAAAAATTAAAACAAATAAACATTTTGCTAAGGTCAGCTATTATAAGAATCTCTCTCTCTCTCTCTCTCTAGGGTTTTATTTTTTAATTGTTTTATTTATTTACATTCCAAATTTTGTCCCCCTCAAATAGTTTTCATCCCATCCTCCCTCCCCTTGTCTCTGAGATGTTGTTCCCCCACTCCACCTCACCTTAACCTGCACCTATACATCTTCCTTACCTAAGGCATCAATTCTCTATAAGATTAAACACATCCTCTCCCACTGAGGCCAGACAAAGCAGTCTTCTATATATGTGCCTGAAGCCACAGACCAGGCCATGTATATTCTTATGTTGGTGGCTTAGTCTCTGGGAGCCTCGAGGAGTCCAGGTTAGTTGATACTGTTGGTTTTTCTATGGGGTTGCCATCCCCTTAAGCAACTTCAATCCTTCCTATAACTCTTCCATAGGGGTGCCCATTCTCAGTCCAGTGGTTGGCTGTAACTATCTGTATCTGTCTCAGTCAGCTGCTGGTAGAACCACTCAGAGGACAGCCATGCTAGTTTCCTGTCTGCAAGCACAGCATGTCTACAATAGTAATGTTACGGTTTGGCGCCTGTCCATGGAATGATTCCAAGTGGGGCCAGTTGCTGAATATCATTTCCTTTAGTCTCTGCTCCATTTTAGCCCTGCATTTATTTTAGACAGGAACAATTCTGGGTCCAAAATTTTGAAGGTAGGATGCAGACCCCATCCTTCCACTGGGGTCCCTGTCTATCTACTGGAGGTGGACTCTTCAGGTTCTATTCTCCACATGGTTAGGCATTCCAGCTAAGGTCATTGTAACTGAGTCCTGAGAGACTCTCACTTCCCAAGTCTCTGGTACTTTCTCGAGGGTCCACTTCCCTTCCACCTGCACAGTCTACCAATTTCCATTTATTCTCCTGGCCCTCTGGACTCCTTTCCTGTCTCCCCCTCATACCTGATCTTGTTTCCCTTCCCCTCCTCCCCTGTCCCACCCAAGTCCCTCTCTCCTTCTACCTCCTGTGATTGTTTTGTTTCCCCTTCTAAGTGGGATTGAAGCATCCTCATTTGGGCCTTCCTTCCTGTTAAACTTCATAAGATCTGTAGATTGTGTAGATCCTAGGTATTCTGTACTTTTTGGCAAATATCCACTTATCAGTGAGTATACACTATGCATGTCCTTTTGGTTCAGGGTTACCTCACTCAGGAAGATATTTTCTAGTTCCATCCATCTACCTGCAAAATTCATGATGTATTCATTTTTAATAGGTGAATAATATTCCATTGTATAATTGAACCGCATGTTCTGTATCCATTCTTCACTTGCGGGACATCTGGCTCATTGGCTCATATGGACATTTCCAGCTTCTGGCTATTACAAATGAGGCTGCTATGAACATTGTGGAGACCATGTCCTTGTGGTATGGTGGAGCATTTTTTGGGTATATGCCCAGAATGAGTGTGTTATAACTGGGTATTCAGGTACAACTATTTCCAATTTTCTGAGCAGGTGCCAGATTGATTTCCAGAGTAGTTGTACCAGCTTGCAATCCCACCAGCAATGGAGGAGTATTCTTTTTTCTTTACATCCTCACCAGCATGTGCTGTCACTTGAGTTTTTAATCTTAGCCTGATTGGTGTAAAGTGGAATCTCAGGTACATTTTGATGTGCATTTTTCTGATAACTAAGGATGTTGAAAATTTCTCTAAGTGCCTCTTGGCCATTTGAGATTCCTCTGTTGAGAATTATCTGTTTAGCTCTGTACCCCATTTTTATATTCAGTTATTTGGGATATTTTAGAGTCCAACTCCTTGAATTCTTTATATGTTTTGTATATTAGCCCTCTCTCAGATATAAGGTTAGTGAAGATCTTTTCCCAATCTGTAGGTTGCCATTTTGTCCTATTCTCCATATACTAGCAACTTAACAGCACACCTGAAAGCTCTAGAACAGAAACACACACACACACACACACACACACACACACACACACACACACACACACACAAGAGGAATAGACATCAGGGAATAGCCAAATTCAGGGCTGCATCCAACCAAATAGAAACAAAGAGAATGATACAAAGATTCAACAAAACCAAGAGCTGGTTCTTTGAGAAAATCAACAAGTTAAACCATAGCCAAACTAAAGGGCATAGAGACAGTATCCAAATTAACAATATCAGAAGTAGTCATTTAAAACTTCCCAACCAAAAAATGCCCAGGGCCAGATGGTTTTAGTACAGAATTCTATAAGACCTTCAAAGAATAGATAAAACCAATACTCCTCAAGCTAGTACACAAAATAGAAATAGAAAGAACACTACTTAATTCATTCTATGGAGTCACAGTCACTCTGATACCTAAACCACACAAAGACCCAACAAAGAAAGAGAACTTCAGACCAATTTTGCTTATGAATATTGATTCAAAAATACTCAATAAAATTCTCCCAAACTGAATTTAAAAACACATCAAAACCATCATTCACCATGATCAAATAGGCTTTATCCCAGGGACACAGGGATGGTTCAATATATGAAACTTCATCAATGTAATCCATTATATAAACAAACTCAAAAAAAAAGAAAAATCACATGATCATCTCATTAGATTCTGAGAAAGTCTTTGACAAAATACAACACCCTTTCATGTTATAAGTCTTGGAGAGATCAGGAATTCACGGCACATACCTAAACATAATAAAAGCAATATACAGCAAACCAACAGCCACCATCAAATTAAATGAAGAGAAATTTGAAGCAATCCCACTAAAATTAGGAACAAGGCAAGGCCACCCACTCTCTCTCTCTCTAGCTATTCAATATAGCACTTGATGTTCTGGCTAGAACAATTAGACAAAAAAAAAAAAAAAAAAAAAAAAAAAAAAAAAACGGAGATCAAGGGTATACAAATAGGAAAAGAAGTCAAGGTATAAGCATCTCTTGTGTGTTTACAAGTATTTTGGAAAATTATAATAAAACGAAATGCAACAATATCTGAAAGTTATTTCACACCATTAAAAAAGTAAACACTTTCCTCAGGAATGTGAGGTTGTTTCAAAATTTGTAACTTAGTCAAATTACTGAAACATATGAAAATCACATCACAGATATGGAAAGGCCTTAATAGAATTTGGTATCTATTATATACTTCTCAAAAATGATTAGAGATTGCCCTGTCTTTGTCTGGATTGGGCCTTCTCAAAAACCTGCATGGTCTGAGCTGCTTCTAGAGGCCATGTTGCTGTAAGTGGTCTAGGCCACACACTGAGGGCTATGCTGATGTCCAAGGCCTAGGCTGTTTCTGTAGGCTGTGTTGATGCCCATGGATGTCTGTGGTCTGCACTGCTACCAGAGGTCATATGATGCCCATGGTAGACATTGCCGCCAGGAGCCATATTGATGTTCATAGTTTGTGTTCCCATTGGAGGCCATGTTCGTGTCCTGTGCTGCCACATGAAGCCATGTTGGTATCCCTTGTCAGTGATGCCACAAAAGGTTTGGGTTTATCACTGGGAACCATGTTGATTTCAGTGGTCCATGTTGCCACCAAAGGCCATGTTGGTATCTCTTGTCACTGATGCCACCAAAGGTTCATGTATATCACTGGGAATTATGTTGATGTTACTGGTCCATGTTGCCACCTGAGGCCATGTTGGTCTCTGTGATCTGTTTTGCTCTGAGACCAAGTAGAGTTTGTTATCTAGGTTGCTATCTGAAGCCATGTTGATGTTGATAATCTGTGTTACTGCTTTGAAGCCATGGTGACGTGTATCACCTGTGTTGGCTGAGGCCATGCTGATGCCTATGGTCCATCCTGCCACTGAGGTCCAGATTAGTATCTGTAGTGCATTCTTCCACTAAAGATCATGTTGATACCTATGGTCCATGTTACTGCAGGAAGCCATGTTGATATGTGAGGCCTGTGCCCATGAGGCCATATTGTTAAGACAGGAGACCAGAAGGACTCACTTAAAACAAAAAACACAAACTATAAAACATGGAAAAAGAAAAAATATTAAAATTGGAAAATACATACATCCCAGAAAATGAACAAAACAACAAAAATTCCCTCCATGATGTGAGACAACAACCAAAAAGTAACACATCCACAACATAACAGCCATCCCACCAAAAAAGTCCACCAAAAACTGAGATGGCTGAAATGTTAGAGAATGCATTCAGAGTCTTACTTTTAAAGGAACCAGTGACCTTTTAGAAGATTCAAACTAGCAGATGAACAAAGTAAGAAGATCAATTCAGGACAAAAATAAGAAATTTGACAAAGGTAACAATATAGTTAATAACTTGAAGGAGAAATTAAAACTCAAAGAAAAAATCAGCAAGAAATTGAAATTTAAGAAGAAAGAAACAGAAATTTTGGAATTGAAGAAACAAAGCAAATAAACAAAAAACCAGCAGAAACTATCATCCAAACAAGAGTCAATATTAGAGATGAAGAACAAAGTCAAGACAATAATACATTCAAACATATATAAAAATTTAATAAATGTGAACAAAACTTCTAAGATACTTCAGATAACTCCAAGAATCCAAACTCAAACATGTGGTTGAAGGGATTAAGTCAAAAGGCATGCACAATTTAGTCAATGAAATTATAGCAAAGAATTTACCAATCCCAGTAAGAGAAATGGATACCCAAACACAATGGAAAAGAGCAGAGAAGAACCTGTCCATACATTTTATATCAAAATCAAGCTGCTAAAAGTACAAAGAAAAGAAAGAGTAATACAAACCTTAAGGGGAAAGCACCAATATAGAAGCACTAGAATAATTTCAAAGTCTTATTCACTTACCATAAACACACAAAAATAGAGAATGGTATATTCCAAGCCCTGATAAATGAATAACTGTCACGCAACATTGCTATGCACAGTAAAGTTATCTCTTAAAAATAATAGAGGAATAAGGTGTTTTATTCCAAGACAAACACAAATTAAGTCAATTTATGACAATGGAACCAACATAGAATTCTTAAACCACTACTATACATTGAGGATGACAGAGTTTCATCCACAAAAACACGATAATACAGTCCATGAGAAAATAACATAAGTAAGAGCCAGGAAGAAATCATTTATGCCTACCATGACAAACCAGTCAATCCCTAACATAACAAGAATAGGAAGAGTACTACTAGTAAACCAACCAAACTAAATATCAAATAACAACAAGGCTGAACATGGTATGTACTCACTGATAAGTGGATATTAGCCCAAACGTTCAGAATACCCAAGTTTCACTTTACAGTAACCTCTGGACTGTGAGTGAGGTCCCAGATGGAGGAGTTGGAGAAGGAACTGAAGGAGCTGAGGGAGTCTGCAGCCCCATGGAAGGAGCAACAGTGTCAACTGGCCTGACTCCCCCCCCCCACCCCACCCCCCCGTCCTCCTGGAGGCTGGACCACCAACCAAAGAATACACATCAAGGGACCCATGGTTTGGGCCACATATGTGGCAGAGGAGGGCCTTGTTGGTCATCAGGGGGAGGAGAGGCCCTTGGGCCTGAGGGTTTTAGAGACTCCAGTAAAGGGGAATGTCAAGGTGGGAAGATGGGAGTCAGTGGGCGGGTGGGTGGGAGGTGGAATACCCTCATAGAGGCGGGGGAGGGGGAGGAGATAGGGGGTTTCCAAAGAGGAGACCTAGAAAGGGGGAAACATTGGAAATGTAAATAATGTATCAAAAAATAAAAATAAAAATAAAATAAAATAAATTGAAAAAAAAAGTATATAAAAAAACCCCAACAAGGTCATGAAAAATAACAAATCCATCTCAATAGTAACCTTAAAAATAAACAAGCCTTAAATCACCAGTTAAAGGGCACAGATTGAGTGGATTTAAGAACAAGATTTAAATTAAGAATATAGCACTGCTGGCTAAGTGCTTGCCTAGAATTCATAAATCCCCAGTTTCAATCACCAGAACCACATAATCAAACCATGGTGGTATATACTTCTAATTGCAGCATAAGTGAAGTAGACGAAGTTGAATTAGGAAGTCAGTATCAAATTCAACTACACAATGGGTTTGAAGCCAGTTATAGAGGCATAAGACAGAGTCTGGTTTTAGGAATTTTTTGTTGTTTTTTGTTATTGTTGTTTGTTGTTAATTACTTTATTTATTTACATTTCAGCCATTGCCCCTCTCCCAGTCCCTCTCTCACAGTTCTTCATCCCCTATCTCTTCGCCCTTGCCTCTGAGAGGGTGCTCCCCTTCTCCCCCTTCCCCCACCGGGCATCCCCTTCCCTGGGGCCTCAAGTCTTTCAAAGATTAGTCACATCTTCTTCCACTCAGGCCAGACCAGGCAGTCCTCTGCAATATATATGCCAGGGGCCTCAGACCAGCTCTTGTATGCTGCCTAGTTGGTGACTCAGTCTCTGGGAGATCCCAAAGGTCCAGATTAGTTGAGAATGCTGGTCTTCCTATGGGGTTGCGCTTCCCATCAGCTTTTTCAATCATTCATTCACCTAATTCAAACATAAGAGTCCCTAACTTCAGTCCAAGAGTTGGGTGTAAGTATCTGCATCTATCTCAGTCAGTTGCAGTTAGGGCCTCTCAGAGGACAGCCATGCTAGACTCCTGTCTGTAAGTAAATCATAGCATCAGTAATAATGTGAGACCTTGGTGCCCCCACCCCCATGAGATAGATCCCAAGTTGGGCCAGTTACTGGACCACCTTTCCTTCAGTCTCTTCTCCATTTTTGTCCCTGCAGTTCTTTTAGATAGGAACAATTCCAGATCAGAAATTTTGACTGTGGTTTGGTAACCCCATCCCTCCACTTGAGGCCCTGTCTATCTACTGGAGGTGGACTCTTTGAATACCCTCTCCCCACTGTTGGGCATTTTGGATAAGATCATCCTCATTAAGTCCTGAGAGTCTCTCACTTCTCAGGTCTCTGGTACTTTCTAGAGGGTCCTGTTAGCTCCCATCCCCAGAGTCTGCATATTTACATTCATTCTCCTGACCCTTTGACATTCCCTCCTGTCTCTGTCCCCCTATACCTGATCTTGTTCCCTCTTTTCCCTCTCCCACCCCTCCACCCAAGTCCTTCCATCCCTCTATCTCTTGTGATTATTTTGTTCCCCCTACTAAGTGAGATTGAAACATCCTTACTTGGGCCTTCCTGCATGTTAAACTTCTTATGGTCTTTGGGCTGTATCCTAGGTATTCTGTACTTTATGGTTAATATCCACTTATCAGTGAGTATATAGCATGCATCTCATTTTGGGTCTAGGTTACCTCACTCAGGATGAAATTTTCTATTTCCATCCATTTTCCTGCAAAATTTATGATGTTCTCATTTTTAGTAGCTGAATAGTATTTCATTGTGTAAATGAACCACATTTTCTGTATCTATTTTTGTGTTGAGGGACATCTGGGTTGTCCACTCTGTTTCTATCTACTCAATATAGTACTTGATGTTCTAGCCAGACCAAGAAGACAACTAAAGGACATCAAGAGAATACAAGTTGGAAAAGAAGAAGTTAAAGTATCACTATTTGAAGATGATATGAGGGTATACATAAGCAACCACCAAAATTCTACCAGAGAACTCTTACAGCTGATATACAACTTCAGCAAAATGGCTGGATATAAGCTGAAGAAGAAGGAAAACCAGAATGAATATGCTTCATTCCTTCTTAGAAGGGGGAACAAAATACTCACTGGAGGTAGAGAGTGGGAGGGACTTAGGAGGAAAAAGAGAGGGAGGGGGGAAAGGGGGGTCAGGATCATGTATGAGAGGAGATGGGGATGATATACAGAGAGGGTCAGGAATTTGAACAGAAGTTTGTAACAATGGGAAATAAAGAATGGGGGGGGGGGTAGCCACCAGCAAGTCCCAGATGCCAGGAATGCAAGAGGCTTCCAGGACCCAACAGGGATGAGATTAGCTGGAATGCCCAGCAAAGGGAAGGGAAGACCTGTAGAGACCATATCCAGAGGCTAGGTAAGGCTCCTGGTTGGGGGATGGGGTCACCCCCTCATCTCCAAATTCTTAACCCAGAAGGGCTCCTTTCTGAAGGAAATATGGGGACAAAGTGTGGAGCAGAGACTGAAGGAAAGGCCATCCAGAGACTGCCCCACCTGGGTATCCATCCCATCTGCAGACACCAAACCTAGACACTATTGCTGATGCCAAGAAGTGCTTGCTGATAGGAGCTTGATATGGCTGTCTCCTGAGAGGCTCTGCCACAGCCTGACAAATACAGAGGTGGATGCTTGCAGCCAACCATTGGACTGAGCATGGGGTCCTCAATGGAGGAGTTAGAGAAAGGAATTAAGGAGCTGAAGGGGTTGCAACCTCATAGGAAGAGCAACAATATCAACCAACCACACTCCCCAGAGCTCCCAGGAACTGAACTACCAACCAAAGAGTACACATGGAGGGACCTATGGCTCCAGCCAAATATGTAGCAGAGGATGGCATTGTCTGACATCAATAGGAGGAGAAGACTCAATTCCCTAGTGTAGGAGAATGCCAGGGAGGTGAGGTGGGGGTGGGTGGATGGGAGGGGGCAGTCTCATAGAAGCAGGGAGAAGGAGAAGGGAGAAGTGGATTCCGGAGGAGAAACTGGGAAAAGGGATAACATTTGAAATATAAATATATAAAATATCCAATAAAAATAAATAAGTAAATAAAAATAAATAAAATTAATTCAAACAAATCAGTACCCTTCCTTTATAAAAATGATAAACAGACTGAGAAAAAAATTAGGGAAACAACACCCTTCATAATAGCCACAAATAGTATAAAATATCTTGGTATAACTCTTGCCAAGCAAGTGAAAGATGTGTATGACAAGAACTTCAAATCCCTGAAGAAAGAAATCAAAGAAGACCTCAGAAGATGGAAAGTTTTGCTATGTAAGCCAATATGACCTCTACTCTGCCTTCCCAGTGTTCAGATTACAGGTGTACACTAGTATTCCTGAATATATCCTCTTATACAACTTCCCAACCTTAATAGTTGTACTGATTAGTTTTGTGTGCCAGCTTGACACAAGCTGGAGTTATCACAGAGAAAGGAGCTTCAGTTGAGAAAATGCCTCTATGAGATCCAAGTATAAGGCATTTTCTCAATTAGTGATCAAGGGGAGAGTGCCCCTTGTGGGCTGGTAGTCTTGGGTTCTTTAAGAAAGCAAGCTGAGCAAGCCAGCGGAAGCAAGCCAGTAAGGAATATACCTCCATGGCCTCTGCATCAGCTCCTGCTTCCTGACCTGCTTGAGTTCCAGTCCTGACTTCCTTTAGTGATGAACAACAATGTGGAAATGTAAGCTGAATAAACTCTTTCCTCCCTAACTTGCTTCTTGGTCATGATATTTGTGCAATAATAGAAACCCTGACTAAGACACCCATGTTCATGGATCTGAAGGATTAACTTAGTAAAAATGGCCATCTTACCAAAAGCAATCTACAGATTCAATGCAATCTCAATCAAAATTCCAACACGACTTTTTATACACCTTGAAAGAGCAATTCTTAACTTCATATGGAAAAGCAAACCGACCAAGCAAACAAAAAACCAGGATAGCCTAAACAATTCTAAAGAATAAAAGATCTTTGGGAGGACTCACTGTCCCTGACCACAAACTGTACTAAAGAGCAATAGTGATAAAAAGCTTGGTATTGATACAGAGACAGATGTTTTATCAATGTAATAGAATCAAAGACCCGGAAATAAACCCATAAACCTATGGACACTTGATTTTTGATAAAGGAGCAAAAAAACATACAGTGGAAAATTAAACCATCTTTAATAAATGGTGCTGGGTCTAACTGGTGGTCTGCATGTAGAAGAGTGAAAATAGATCCATATTTATCACCTTTCACAAATCTCAGATCCAAGTGGATCAAGAACCTCAACATAAAATGAAATAAGCTGAATCTCTTAGAAAAGAAAGTGGGAAAGAGCCTTAAATTCATTGGCACAAGGGAAAATTTCCTGAACAGAACACCAATGGCTCAGGTTCTATAATCAACAAATGATAGATAAATGGGACCTTGTGAAACTGAAAATCTTCTGTAAGGCAAAGACACTTTAAATAGGAAAAATTGGCAACCTACAGATTGGGGGGAAAAAAATCTTTACTAACATACCTCCAATAGAGGGCTAATTTCCAAAATATATAAAGAATTCAAGAAGTTAATCTACAAAAAAATCAAATAACCCAATTAAAAATTAGGGTACAGAGCTAAACAGAATTCCGAACAGAGGAATCTCGAATGGCCAAGGAGCACTAAAAGAAATGTTTAACATCCGTAGTCATCAGGGAAATGCAAATCAAAAGGAGCTAGAGATTCCACCTTATACCAATAAGAATGGCTAAGATCAAAAACTCAAGTGACAGCAGGATGATGAATTCTGTTTTCACATTTATTCTGTTAGCCTGTTTCTTTTTATTGGGGAATTGAGTCCATTGATGTTGAGAGATATTAATGACCAATGGTTGTTATTGCTTTTTATTTTGATGTTGGTGTTTGTACTGGCTGGTTTTGTGTGTCAACATGCAACAAGTGGCATTTTATCAATTAGTGATCAAGGGGGAAGGGCCCATTGTGGGTGGGGCCATCCCTGGGTTGGTAGCCCTGGGTTCTATAAGAAAGCCAGCTGAGAAAGCCAGGGAAGCAAGCCAGTAAGCAGCACTTCTCCATGGCCTCTGCATCAGCTCCTGCCTCCAAGTTCCTGCCTTGTGTGAGTTCCTGTCCTGACACTTCCTTTTGTCTGTTTGATTTTATTTTCCTGTATTTCTTTAAGGGATGCATTCATTTCATCTTTAAAGGCCTTTATCATCTTTATAAGATTAGATTTAATGTCATTTTCTTATGTTTCGATTGTGTTAGGATATCCAGGACTTGCTGTAGTTGGATAGCTGTGCTTGTTGCCCTGGCTCTGGTTAATTGTGTTCTTTTGAGGACCTTTAGACATCTGGCTGGTTTTGGTCCCTGGATTGGTGTAGTAAGTATTAGTAGTGGGGTGAACCTTGATTGTCTCGGTGTGGTAGTGCTCTGATGGATATCCTTGGTTTCTATGGTTCTGGACCTACAGTTCTGTATATTTCAGGAGCCTCAGGTCAGATGCTGTTAGGTGCAGGGGTGACAAGAGAATGAATGTCACCTTGGGAAGGCAGGCTGCTCAGGGAAGCTTGTCTTAACCCAGAGGGCTCAGAGAGCGGAAGATGATTGGTGGGGGAAGGGAAGCTAACCTGTATGGTTCAGGAGTCTGAGGTCTAATGGAGGTGGGGAGAAAAGCAGTGGGAGAACAGAGGGTCCCCTGAGATAGGTACATCAGGCTTTTAAAGAAAAAAAAAATTCTCTTCTTGAAAGGATTTGGCTCCATTATACATCCTGGTACATCTTTTTTTTTTTTTTTCCACAAACTATACAGTTTGTATTTCTCTTTCTTCAGCTTGTTTCTTTTCATTATAGGTCTTCATAAAACTGGCCATTAATAGCCACATGTAGTCAATACTAGGCTGCCTTGAAATTTTCTATGCCAATACCGTTAATCTAAAACACATGGAGTTTTAGGGCAAAGGCAAAAAGCAGCCACATTCTGACAAAATATCACAAGATGATCTCTAGGCCATTTACTAATTCTCTTCCTCTCTGAAATTTCTTGAGCTGGGCAAATCATCTTTGGGACTGTCTTCTGTGCTCATACCAGGATGGTACAATAATCCCCATTTAAAGCATCCAACTACTTTTCTAGTCCAAAGTTCCAAAGCCTTCAATATTCCTCCAACAAACAACATGTTCAGGCCTGTCACAACAACACCCCAGTCCTTAGTTACAACTTCTCTTTTGGTCACTGTTCTATTGCTCTAAAGAGACACAATGACTAAGGCAAATCTTATAAAAGAATGCATTTAATTTGGGGCCTGCTTAGACTTTCAGAGGTTTTGTCTATTATCATCATGGAAAGAAGCATGGCAGCATTCTGATCTACTGACAGAGACAGGGAGAAAGACACGAGTCTGGTGTGGGGTTTTGAAATCTCAGAGCCCACTTTCTCCAACAAGGTCCCACCTCTCAGCCCTTTTCATATAATGCTACTCCCTGGTGCCTAAACATTAACATATATGACTCTATTGTAGACTTCCTTATTCAAACCATCACAAGGTTATTTGTTTCCTAGAGGCAAACTGAAGTAACAAAACCAGCTACAGTCTGCAAATCAGAAGATGGATTTAAGAGACATAGGAAGTAAAAAATAAATAATCTGACATGATTTTTTATATTTAATAAATATAAAAATATATATTTGATACAGATTTCTGTGTTAGTTTGCTTCTCTGCTTCTATAATAATACACTGACCCTAAATAGCTTGGTTTTGAGTAGAAATGGTTTATATTAGTCCATGGGAGGAAGCCAAGGCAGATCTCAAGGCTGTAACTGAAGCAGAGGCAATGAGAAATGCTGTTTACTGCCTTATTTATGCTGGCTTTCAAAGCTCTTGTCTTAGTTCTTGTTTCATTGCTGTGAAAAGACACTATGACCAAGGTAACTTTTATAAAAGACATCATTTAACTGAGGCTGGCATACAGTTTCAGAGGTTCAGTCCATTATCATCATGGAAGGAAGGATGGCATTATCCCGGCAGACAAGGTGGTGGAGAAGGAGCTGAGAGTTCTCCATTTTGATGTAAAGGCAGCCAGGAGAAGACTGTCAAAAAATGGGGAACAGAGCTAAACCGAGAATTCTCAACTGAGGAAATTCTCAGGGCTGAGAAGCACCTAAAGAAATGCTCAACATCCCTAGTCATCAGGGAAATGCAAATCAAAACAAGTCTGAGATTCCACCTCACACCAGTCA
>CM052720.1:1370804-1408795 GCA_028551405.1 Uromys caudimaculatus | reverse complement strand
TAGGTGGGAGGAGGAATTCCCTCACAGAGGCGGGGAGGGGGAGGGTATAGGGGGTTTCCAAAGAGGAGACCCAGAAAAGGGGAAACATTGGAAATGTAAATAAAGTATCAAAAATAAATAAATTAATTAATTAAAAAAAGAAATTAAATATAATTTTGTCAGTTAAAAAAAAAAAGAAAACTGTCTTCCAGGCAGCTAGGAGAATGGTCTCAAAGCCTACCCACAAAGTGACACACTTCCTCCAAGACCACCTTCCAATAGTGCTGCTCCCTAGGCCTAGCGTATTCAAATCACCACATTCCACTCCCTGACCTCCCCGCATAGGCTTGTTCATAAATATGAGCCTATGGGGACCATACCTAGCCATAGGAAATGCAAAATACATTTAGTCCAACTCCAAAAGTCCCATAGTCTATAACAGTTCAACAATGTTAAAAGTCCAAAGTTCAAAGTCTTTTCTGAGATTCATCCCATCTCTTAACTGTAATCCCCTATAAAATCAAACTCAAAAAGCAGATCACATACTACCAACATCACAGGATATATATTACCTTTCCAAAACATCATAGTGAGGAAATAGTGGATCAAAGCAAGAGAGGAAAAGAACTGAGCAAACTCCAAACTCTGAAAGTCCATGTTTATTATCAAAGCATACTTCATTCAGATCTACAACTCCCTCCATCTTTGTTGACAACAACTTAATTCTCTTTGGCTGGTTCCACTCTTTGTTAGCAGCTTTCCTCAGCAGGCATTCCATGGCTCTGGCATCTCTAACATCTTGTAGTAACAAAGGCAACTTAAACTTTGCAGGTTCTTGTTCTATACATGATCTTCTGAGCTCCTCCAAAGGTTTGTGTCACATCTCCAGTCCTGTCCTCTGTAGCACTTCAGGTTCTGATTGACTCCACATGATTGCTGCTGCTGTTCTTGGAGGTCATCCCATGGTACTGGTAACTATAATATCTTGGGGTTTTTCACTGGGACTAGACTTCACCATTAGCCTCTAATAGGCTTTCTTTATGGTGCCAAGTCTCAACTTCTTTGCATGACCCCTTTAGTCCCAGACCATCAACTGCAACTGAAGCTGCACCTTCACCAATGGCCTTCCCTGGCTTCTCACAGTGCCAAGCCTCAGCTTCTCTCCATGACCCCTTCATATCTTCAAAACAAGTTGCACCTGGGTGATTCTTATACATTGCTAAGTCCAGTGGCAGCACAGGATACAACCTTGGCTATTTCTGGAACACAGCTTTTTTGTGCTCTCAGAAAACACTCTAAGAAGATTTCACCTCAGTGATTCTGGTCTTTTAATCACTACTAATTTTTTAACTCCAGCTAACCAGCTTCAATTGTACCTTTTATTCTTGACTCTAAAGCCAGAACCACATGGCCAAAGCTGCCAAATTCTGCTGCTTGTTGGTCCTGGAATATGCCCCACGTGTTCTATTACATTATCATTAGCTTTTTGTTTTCCAGCTCTTTCACTGCCTAAGAACTATCCTGAAACTTGCTCTGTAGATGGACCTTGAACACAGAGATCTACATCTCTGTCTCCTGAATGCTGGGTTAAAGGCATGTACCACCACGCTTGGAATTAAGCTTTTCCTTACCTGGAAGTTTCTCTGTACAGACTGGCCTTGAACTCAGAGATCTGCTAGCCTCTGTCTCCTAGGATTAAAGGTGTGAACCACTATGCTTGGAGATATATATATATATATATATATATATATATATATATATATATATATATATATATATATATATCAGATCCACCTCCCCAAAGATGATGGTACTACTCACATTGAGCTGGGCCATCACAAATCAATCAGCAATCAAGATTATTTGTCAGTTATGTCCACAGACCAGTATTATGAAGGCAATTCCTTAACTGAAATTTCCTTTTCCCAAGTATGCATAGATTCTTGTCAAGTAGACAAAAACCATTATAAATGCTACAACTCTCAATTCTAGGTAGATCTCGAAAACTAAAGAACTTCAAATAAACTTGTAGAATTAAATTATACAATAAATACACTGTATTTAAAAATATCTGTAGAATAATATAAATAATAGATGTGAATTCACATTCTTTATGGTGCACATGAGAACCATCTCTAAAATTTATATCATAGGTCACAAAGCCATTCATAGCAAATACAAAATGATTTCAATAATATTTTTACCTTATTAGGTTAGAGTAGAATAATTAAAAATTAACACCAAGAGAGGCCTCAGAAACAACATAAATATTTGGAAACAGCATAACAAACATTTGAATGAACAGTGACTTACTGAAGAAAACAGATAAGAATATAAAAATTCCTATAATCAAATGAAAATGATAATATAACCTACTGGGACACAGAAAAGGACATTCTAAATGAAAATTTTATAGACGTAAGTACTTTTACATTAAAATATCAAATGCTATATCTCAAGGTTTCACAAACACAAGAAATAGCCTAGCACAAACTCAGTAAACAGAAAAATAGTAAGATATGGGCAGAAATTAACTAAATAGAAATTAAAAGAGCATAAATATCAATAAACATGTATATTAGCATATTAGCCAAAAGAGAGGTAAATAGAGAAAGAAAAGACCAAAATTAATAAAATTAATGATGAAACAGGGATGTATAATAGAAACCAACGAAACCTGGAAAATCATTCAGAAATGTTTTGAAAACTTATATCCCAGGCAGATACAAAAACCTAGAATTTCCAAGGATGTGCAGAGCAGAAAGTGTATTCTTTTGGGTGAAATTTTCTGTAAATATCTATTAGGTCCATTTGGTTCATAGCATCAGTTAGCTCCAGCATTTCCCCCATTTAGTTCTTGTCTGAATGATCTGTCTATTAGTGAGAGTTGGGTATTGAAATTTCCTACTATGAGTTTGTTAAATCAATATGCAATTTAGTTTTTATGGTGTTTCTTTTTAGGGGTGCCCTTGTGTTTGGGGCAGAGATATTAAGAACTGAAGTCTTTTTGCTGGATTTCCCCTTTGATGAGCAAGTAGTATCCTCTATTCCTTCTGAAATATCTTTTCCAACTCTGTATCCCGAGATAATGCTGAGGTGTGTTTCTTATACACATCAGAAGGATGCATTTTGTTTTAAATTCATTCTGTTGGTCTGTGTCTTTTTATTGGAAATCGAGATCACCAGTATTAAGAGATATCAATGGCCAATGATTGTGGATCATGTTACTCTGTTCTTGGTGGTGGTGGTGGTAGTGAATTGCTTGAGTGTGTGTGTGTGTGTGTGTGTGTGTGTGTGAACTTCCCTTCTTTTGTTTTTAGTGGTATGATATTATTTATTCCTTGTGTTCTCCTAGTTGTAATTAACCTCTTTCTGTTGTATTTTCCCTTCTAGCACCTTCTGCAGGGCTAGATTTGTAGATACATATTGCTTAAATTTGACTTTATCACGGATTATCTTATTTTTTCCATCTACGATGATTGAAAGTTTGGGTATAACAGTCTGGGCTGGCATGTGGTCTCTTAGAGTCTGCAGCACACTTGTCCAAGACCTTTTGGCCTTTAGAAATATGTTGTAATTCTAACATTTCTGCCTTGTGGCCTTTATATGTTACTTGGCCATTTTCCCTTACAGATTTTAATATCCTTTCTTAATTCTGTACATTTAGTGTTTTAGTTATTTTGTGCTGAGGTGACTTTCTTTTCAGGCACAATCTATTTGGTATTATATATGGTTCTTATAACATTATAGGCATCTCCTTCCTTTGGTTGAAAAAAAAATCTTCTATGATTTTGTTGAAAATATTTTCTGTGCATTTGACATGGCTTTCTTCTCCTTCAACCATTCCTATCATTCTTTGATTTGGCATTTCATAGTGTTCCAGATTTCCTGATTGTTTTCTGTCAGGAGATTTTTAGACTTCACATTTTCTTTGATAGATATATACATGTCTTCTTTCTTCAATGACTGGGATTTTCTTTTCCATCTCTTGTATTCTATTGGCAAAGCTTGACTCTGTAGTTTCTGTTTGAATTCCTAACGTTTCATTTCCAGAATTCCCTGTTTGGGTTTTCTTTATTGATTCTATTTCCATTTTTGGGTCTTAAGCATTTTGGGTCTTATTGTATTTGTTTGTGCTTTTCTGGATTTATTTAAAGAATTTATTAATTTCCTCTTGTATTTATTTGTGTTTTCCTGTATTTATTTTAGGTATTTATTCATTTCCTTTTTACTGACCTGCATCACTCATATGGACTCTTAGAAGGTCTTTTTTAGTATGTGTTCCAAGTATGTTTCAATATTCAGGATGTTGTGGTAGAGTTGCTGGGCTCTAGTACTGATATTTTTCTTGTTATAGATTGTGTTTTTATGTTGGCATCTAGGCATTTGTGAGAGAGATAATTATAGGTCTCAGTGTTGGTATCTGTTTATGTCTTTGTCAGGTGGTTGTTTTGTTCCTTGGTTTCTGTTTCCTCTTTGGATTTGAGGAGAGTGTGATGACTGTGTGTTGCCTAATAGCAATTTTTCTGTGGACCTATCTCCTTGGCCTTCTCAGCTGGTATGCTCCCAGATAATACTTACTGGTGTTGGAGGCTCAGATAATGGAAAGAGTTGGGGGAAGAAAATTTGGAAGAGGAGATTTTTTTGATCTGTTGGGAATTGGGTCAGAGAGGAAAGTGATATGGAGCAGGTTTCCTGCTAGAGAGCTAGGAATGAGATTAGGGAATTCAATCTGGTGAAGCAGGAGAGGTAAAAACTACAGTCAGCCTACCTGGTTTCTTGGCAGGAATGGCCTTTGAGTTATCAGGGTGTGCCTACTAGAGCTTGGGTCTGGCACAAAGCAATGAGTGTTAGGAGGGAAAGAGATGTAGAATCCACAAATGATGGTGGCAGGGGGCAGGAAGGCTTCTGTAAGTGCTGCAGAGCTGTGGATGACATTAAGGGATTGGATCTAGTAGAACAGATGGAGAGATGATGATCTGCCTAAGTAGTTCAATACTTAATTATTTTAACATGATAATATGAGGAGACTCAGTGCTGAATTTTGGGTATATGTTATTGAGTTGAAAACACTTAGCTGACACTAAATAACTTCTCTCCCCACATATGCAAGGTCTAGTATAAAAGGCATAAACTTTAAGTAGCATAATATAAGAAATTGCCTCAAGATATTTTTCTTTAGGACATCTATTTGATATCTGAATTTTGTATTCAGATACAGGAAAGAACCTTCTTTACTCAAATGGAAATGGGGTTATACTTTACATTCCAGTCACAACTAATGATGCCAGGTACATGCCTTAAGTCCCAACACATTGGAGGAAGAGGCAGGTGAACCTTGTTAGTTTCAGGAGAGCTTGATCTACAGAGCTAGTTCCAGGATACCCACACTCAGAGGTTTACAGTGAAACCATCAAAAAAAAAAAAAAAAAAAACCCACAAAAAAACAAAAAACAAAATGATCATTAATGATATTGCTTTTAATGAAGAAGAAGAATGATTGATCCTGGACATATGACCCAGTCTTCACAGAAAAGCAACACTTAAACTACTGCTTGCTCCACAAGTTAATGTTTAGAAGACAAAAAGAATTGTAGCATTTGAGAGGAGCTCTGCCAGTTAACAAGAGAAAGAAACTCTACTCTTTGAGATGGAAAGTATGCCATCACTGGCAAATATATACAATGCTAGATTTGGATCAGATTGCAAAGACATCTAATGTCAATGTGTGAAATTCAGAATTTGGAAGGCACCTTATAAACAGAAATAATTCTTGACCAAGAAAGTGATTGATCAGAATATTCTTCTTCAAAGAATACTCTTCTTCAAAAAATATTCTGATAGTGACGTAGAGACCAACTTGAGTTTGACAAACTTATTATGTTCTAAGTGTGTGGTGATCAATTCACTTGGAATGAAAGCTTAGATCTTGGCCACTACCAATTTTAGGAAGTGTTCTTATTTGAGTACTATCACAAATGAATATGAAGTGATGCTAATTAATCTATGACACAATCTAAATGCACCATGGATTATAAAATGTGCTAATTTCTGAATTGTTGATTGAGTGGGAAATAAAAGATTCAAACATGTAACATAGATTTAAAGAAACTTTATTTCAGCTTCAAAAGAATGGAAAATATTAAAAAGAACATGACTCAACTCTAATGCATGAGAACGCCTGGATGTCAATCAAAGAACAGGAAATTTGAACTACAGCACAAAAACATGGTTGTCATTTTACAGTGATATCTGAAAATCATCTATTCATGGTAATTTCTGAAGTTAGAGGAATATATGTACTGAGTCTCTTACAAGGCTAAAGAAAGAATACATACAATAGGGCTGGAGACAAAGTTATATTTTTTTGGAGAAAGGAAAAAACCCATCACATATAGAAATATAAAGTATAAAGCTAGTCATGGTAGTATCTTCAAGGTCAAGAAAAAATTCAAAATTCAGGAAATAAATGAAAAAGGGGGGGGGAAGATAAAAGAAACTGGTTCTGTTTCAACCAAAATTAAGTAAATGTAGTTAAGATTTTACATTCTAAAAAATATTCTCAAAGAAACACACTGAACAGATTTTATGTTCTTTTCTTTTTTGAGAATTTTCCAACATTTACGAGAGACACATTTTACTTTAAAAGCTAGAATATAGGTGTTTAGAATCTGCTCAAATTTATAAAAGCTAATGCATGCAATTTACCAGTAATCTTAACCAAATCTGAGACATAATCTGTCATAACTTCTCTAGTTCCCAGTACTGCAGATGGTAGTTAGAATTTTGAAAAAGAAAGTAGTATTCAGAGAAATAAATCAAAGAGCCAAACATTTTGCTAAATGAATAAATAAATACCAATCTGAATTGTATCACAAGTTCTTTTTAACAGGCTAAGGACACCTGATATATATGATTCTCAGATCAAAGCCTCACTAGGCAAACCTTCTTGGAGTGAGCAGAATTTCCTTGGGAGGAGAAATTTAAAGCCATCAGCTCTTCTCTCAATCTGCTTAGTTACATGAAGTAAAAAACAGAACTTTTACATCTCAACAGATATATGAACCTGTCTCATCTCATGTCAACATCTTTCCAGCTTCTATCATATATTTAAAAGAAACTCTAAAGGCTTCCGGTTTCTATCTGTGATAGGAGACCTCTGCCTGGGCAACCAGGACTCCATAGCCAAATAATGCCAGGAGAAAGCTAGCCCCCCAGGCATGTGGAAAAGCCCGTGAGAGGGGGTAAGAGGAGCAACACTGCTCAGCAGGACAGTCAAAGAAAACTCAAAATGCAAAAAGCTCCTAACCCAAAACATACAGGATATCCAGCATACAATGAGATGACAGAACCTGAAGATAATACTTATAGAAGAGAGTGAAGATTCCCAACTTAAAGGACCAGTAGATATCTTCAACAAAATTATGGAAGAAATCTTCCCTAACCTAAAGAAAGAGATGAACATAAATATACAAGAAGCCTACTGAACTCCAAATAGATTGGACCAGAAAAGAAATTCCTCCCGTCACATTATAGTCAAAACACCAAATACACAAAGCAAGGAAAGAATATTAAAAGCACTAAGGGAAAAAGATCAAGTAACATATAAAGGCAGACCTATCAGAATTACACCAGACTTCTCACCAGAGACTATGAAAGCTAGAAGATCCTGGGCAGAACTCATACAGACCCCAAGAGAACACAAATGCCAGCCCAGGCTGCTATACCCAGTAACACTCTCAATTACCATAGATGGTGAAAACAAAATATTCTATGACAAAACCAAATTTTATGTTTCCACAAACCTAGTCCTTCAAAAAATAATAGATGGAAAACACCAACTCAAGGAGGGAAACTACACTCTAGAAAAAGCAAGAAAGTAATCTTTCAACAAACTCAAAAGAAGATGGCCACACAAACATAAAAATAACATCGAAAATAACAGGAAACAACAATCACTATTCCTGAATATCTCTTAACATCAATGGACTCAATTCCCCAATAAAAAGACATACACTGACAGACTGAATCCATAAACAGGACCCAGCATCTTGCTACAGGAAATGCACCTCCATGTTGAAGACAAACACTACCTCAGAGTAAAGGGCTGGAAAACAATTTTCCAGGCAAATGGTCCCAAGAAACAGGCTAGAGTAGCCATTCTAATATCACATAAAATCAACCTTCAACCAAAAGTCATCAAAAAAGATAAGGAAGGACACTTCATACTCATCAAAGGAAAAATCTACTGAGAAGAACTCTCAATTCTGAACATCTATGCCCTGAATGCAAGGGCACCTACATACATAAAAGAAAATTAACTAAAGTTCAAAGCACACATTGCACCTCACATAATAATAGTGAGAGACTTCAACATCCCGCTTTCATCAATGGACAGAACTTGGAAACACAAACTAAACAGAGACACAGTGAAGCTAAGAGATGTTATGAACCAAATGGATTTAACAGATATCTATAGAACATTTAATCCTAAATCAAAAGGATATACCTTCTTCTCAGCACCTCATGGTACCTTCTCCAAAACTGATCATATAATTGGTCACAAAACAAACCTCAACAGATATAAGAAGATTGAAATAATCCCATGCCTCCTATCAGATCGCTACAGATTAAGGCTGGTCTTCAATGGCAACAACAACAACAGAAAGCCCACATACACATAGAAGCTGAACAACGCTCTACTCAATGATAACTTGGTCAAGGAAGAAATAAAGAAATTAAAGACTTCCTAGAATTTAATGAAAATGAAAGTACAACATACCCAAACCTATGGGGCACAATGACAGCAGAGTTAAGAGGAAAACTCATAGCTCAGAATGCCTCCAAAAGGAAACTGGAGAGAGCATATGTTAGCAGCTTAACAGCACACCAGAAAGCTCTAGAACAAAAAGAAGTTAATACACCCAAGAGGAGAGAAGGCAGGAAATAATAAAATTAAGGGCTAAAATCAACCAAGTAGAAACTAAAAGAGCTATACAAAGAATCAACAAAACCAGGAGCTGGTTCTTTGAGAAAATCAACAAGATAGATAAACCCTTAGCCAGACTAACCAGAGGGCACAGAGACAATATCCAAATTAACAAAATTAGAAATGAAAAGGGAGATATAACAACAGATTCTGAGGAAATTCAAAAAATCATCAGATCCTACTTCAAAAGCCTATACTCAATAAAATTGGAAAATCTGGATGAAACGGACAATTTTCTAGACATATACCAAATACCAAAGTTAAGTCAGGATCAGATAAACCATGTAAACCGTCCCATAACCCCTAAAGAAATAGAAGCAGTCATCAAAAGTCTCCCAGCCAAAAAAAGCCCAGGACCAGATGGGTTCAGTGCAGAATTCTATCAGACCTTCAAAGAAGATCTAATACCAATATTCTTCAATCTATTCCATAAAATAGAAACAGAAGGAATGCTACCCAATTCATTCTATGTGGCCACAATTACACTGACAACAAAACCTCACAAAGACCCAACAATAAAAGAAAACTTTAGGCCAATTTTCCTTATGAATATCAATACAAAAATACTCAATAAAATTCTCAAAAGCCAAATCCAAGAACACATCAAAATGATAATTCATCATGATCAAGTAGGTTCATCCCAGGGATGCAGCGATGGTTCAATACCCAGAAATCCATCAATGTAATCCACTACATAAACAAATTCAAAGAAAAAAACTACATGGTCATTTCATTAGATGCTGAAAAAGCATTTGACAAAATTCAACATTCCTTCATGATAAAAGTATTAGAAAGATCAAGAATTCAAGGACCATACCTAAACATAGTAAAAGCAATATATAGCACACCAGTGGCCAACATCAAACTAAATGGAGAGAAACTTGAAGCAATCCTACTAAATTCAGGGACTAGACAAGGTTTCCCTCTCTCTCCCTATCTATTCAATATAGTAATTGAAGTTCTAGCTAGAGCAATTAGACAACAAAAGTAGGTCAAAGGGATACAAGTTGGAAAGGAAGGAATCAAAGTATCACTATTTGCAGAGGATATGATCATATACTTAAGTGACCCCAAAAACTCCACCAGAGCTCTGCTACAGCTGATAAACAACTTCAGCAAAGGGGCCAGATACAAAATTTACTCAAGCAAATCCATAGCCTTCCTATACTCGAAGAATAAACAGGCTGAGAAAGAAATTAGGGAAATGACAACCTTCACAATTGTCACAAACAATTTAAAGTATCTTGGTGTGACTCTAACCAAACAAGTGAAAGATCTGCATGACAAGAACTTCAAATCTCTGAAGAAAGAAATCAAAGAAGACCTCAGAAGATGGAAAGATCTCCTATACTCATGGATTGGCAGGATTAATATAGTAAAAATGGCTATCCTGCCAAAAGCAATCTACAGATTCAATGCAATCCCCATCAAAATTCCAAATGAATCTAATAGAAGAGAAAGGGGGGTAAAGTCTCAAACAAATGGGTACAAGGGAAAAGTTCCTGAACAGAACAACAATGGCTTATGCTCTATGAGCAAGAATCAACATATGGGACCTCATGAAATTGCAAAGCTTCTGTAAGGCAAAGGACACTGTCAATAGGACAAAATGGCAGCCAACAGATTGGGAATAGATTTTTATCAATCCTAAGTCTCATAGAGGGCTAATATCCAATATATACAAAGAACTCAAGAAATTAGACTCCAGAGAACCAAATAAACCTATCAAAAAATGGGGAAAAGAGCTAACCAGAGAATTCTCAACTGAGGAAATTCGTAGGGCTGAGAAGCACCTAAAGAAATGTTCAACACCTTAGTCATCAGGGAAATGTGAATGCAAATAACTCTGAGATTCCACCTCACACCAGTCAGAATGCTAAGATCAAAAACTCAGGTGACAGCAGATGCTGGCGAGGATGTGGAGAATGAGGAACACTCCTCCATTGCAGGTGGGATTGCAAGCTGGTACAACCACTCTGGAAATCAGTTTGGCAGACCCTCAGAAAAATGGACATAATACTACCTGAGGACCTAGCTATACCACTCCTGGGCGTATACCCAGAAGATGCTCCAACAAGCAATAAAGACATGCTCCACTATGTTCATAGCAGCCCTATTTAAAATAGCCAGAAGCTGGAAACAACCCAGATGTTCCTCAGCAGAGGAATGGAATACTACTCAGCTATTACAAACAACAACTTCATGAAATTCGTAGACAAATGGATGGAACTTGAAAGTATCATCCTGAGCCAGGTAAGTCAGTCACAAAAGAACAAACATGGTATGTACTCACTGATAAGTGGATATTAGCCCAAAAGTTTGGAATACCCAAGTTTTACTTCACAGCAACTGTTGGACTGAGTGTGAGGTCCCAGATGGAGGAGTTGGAGAAAGGACTGAAGGAGCTGAGGGAGTTGCAGCCCCATGGAGTGAGCAACAGTGTCAACTGGCCTGAACCCTCAGTGCTTCTGGAGACTGGAGCACCAACCAAAGTATACACATGGAGGAACCATGGTTTGGACCCCATATGTGGCAGAGGAGGGCCTTGTTGGCCATCAGGGGGAGGAGAGGCCCTTGGGCCTGAGTGTGTTTGAGGCCCCATTATAGGGGAATGCCAAGGTGGGAAGACGGGGGTGGATGGGTGGGTGGGTGGGTGGGGGAATACCCTCATAGAGCAGGGGGAGGGGGAGGGGATGGGGGGGTTCCAAAGTGGAGACCTGGAAAGGCGGAAACATTTGAAATGTAAATAAAGTATCAAAAAATTAAAAAAAAGAAAAAAATTAGAAAAATGATCCCTTAACTACAACTAAAACATATTAGTAATATACATATTAATTTATCTCATGCAACCTTTCCAGATTCCATTCTTTTAAGCCTACTACTTATATTTCTTTAGAGCTCTTTAGACTTACTTCATAAACATTAATATATTAATATTCACAAAATTTTTCAAAATGAAAGACTTTCTTTTTAGACAATCTGTTGGCTTATATGTTTGTAATAATATGTGCATATGTGTGGTTACGTGTGTGTATGTGGTTACATCTGTCTTTAAATGTATGAGAGTGTATTGTTTACATGTGCGTTTGTATGTGCGTATATGAGTTTGTAGAGTATATACAACATGTTAATGCATTTATGTGTATATACACACGTGTATGTGAATGTGTGTGTATAAGTATGCCTGCATGTATATTTCTATATGTATGCATGTCTGTTTTTGTATATGAGTGTTCACATGTATCCATGTTTTGTATGTTTGCCTGTGTATATGTGTTTCCATGTGCATGTACATGCATGTGTACACATATGTGCACATGTTTGTGCATGCATGTATGTGTATTGTCCATGTGTAATGCACATATGTTTCTGTGTTCCATGTGTGCATACAGAAACCATATCCAAAATATTAAGATGAGCAGCAAGAGACAGCAAGTGTCATGACTACTTCTGCTAAAAGCTGTAGCTATTTGTTAACTTAATTACAATTCTAGGTTGTGACTCAGAAAAATAATTGAAAGTCAGTCTCCAACTCTATTCCAACCTGGTTAAAAGAAAATATATATACACTCATTAATCAATGATGGATTTGGAAGGATTGTGGGAACCAAGAAATTATATCCTGGATATGAAATGTAAGCATACCATAATCCAATAATAATCTATATTGTCTGTTCATAACCTGACATTGGTATTATTATATCACTTAACGGAATGGCAAAGAAATTCTCTCTCTCTTTCTCTCTCTTTCTCTCTTTCTCTCTTTCTCTCTTTCTCTCTCTCTCTCTCTCTCTCTCTCTCTCTCTCTCTTTCTCCTTGTGTGTGGGTGTATGTGTGTGTTCTCTCTCTCCTTATATCATATAGCACTATGTGTGACAACTCAAGAAAAATTAAACTACAATTGATACCCACCACAGATTCCAACAAATAGAAAGTGATTGGTTACATTTTATGTGCAGTAGCAATAGTGCAATCCATTGATTAGAGAAATGCAAAGTGAAACAAATAGCATTTTTTTTTTCAGAGAAAGCTGACAGTAATAAGGATAACTAAGAGTCACTGCTTTGTCACTTGTTGCAAAGTGAATTAAAGGTTATTTCTAGCTCCTCAGATAAGATCTATGCAACCCTGGCATTATTCACCCTCTGTAGAAACTATGCTGCACTTTTACCCTAGTCAAGATGGTTATGTTCATTTTTCCTGATCACATTCATGAGAATAATACAAAAACAATTGCACAGTGAATTTTGCCTCTGATACCCCAGCCAACCAATTGTAAAAGTGGCATATGGTGAGAAGCAAACAGCAGATGGCCCAACATGCACATCTGGCACATAGCTGTTCGAATTTATATTTGCCAACTCGCCAGATGACTCTTTCTGGAGAGAATCCCAATAAGGAAAATCCACTTGTCTCTTTTCTCCAACAGGCTCAATGTTTTGGCCACTTTTCACACCCTTATCTGTACATCTCACAACAATTATGGAATCTTAAGTCCTTTGAACAATAAAACATTTCCATATATATATATATGTATATATATATATATATATATACATATATATATATAATTTTATGATTTTACAACCTCTGTAACTAAAGCTTTATCTTTGGAAACTACTTACATAATCTATAAAATGAAAGAACATTGGGTGTAATGATTATGAAGGGTAAGAATAACTGGTAGGAATTCAAGAATATCACTTTCCTGCAAATGCTTTTACAGTTAGATATTAGAATCAAGCTGTCACGCTATTTTAAATCTTACCCAGTTTGACACCAGAATTCTAGTTATAATAGAAATCACTTTTGTTGCAAAATCATTTCATATACTAGACTTTCATGCTCTAGGAAATGAGCTAATACAATCTTTAAGTATAAATTACAGATATCAGATGTCTTTGGTAGCTATTTTTTTTTTTTTGGCCAATCCTTAATTATTAATACTCTTCCTATTTTCATACATGTGTAACTGATCATTAGCTATGGAGCTTGCTTTAACTAAGAACATTTGGTGCAAATGTCATGTGCCAACATGTGGTTTACCACAGTTCCTTCCCACTAATAAAGTGATCTTGGAGTCACTACAAACTGGAGCTCTCACCTGTGACTCAGGATGATCACAATGTGAGAAGCCTTGCTTCCAATTCTCTTTGAACATATCAAGTAAGATACTTCCTATTAATCTCTGTGAGTTGGGAGGTTTTGACTACACCATTAACCTATCCTTATTAATACAAAGTCAAATGTAAATTTAATGAATATAATCACCTCAATTTTAAGTTTAGTGAAAAGGGGTGATTTTAAACCTAGTTACAAGGAAAACAACTTTATATAGTTCTATCAAAGGATTAGCATTTGAAGTCCAGAGTCTTCAGTTTTTTATGTAATGACTCCTCTTTCTTCCTCCTTGGCCTCAGAGAAGCCACTAGAAAAAAAATAGTGTTAGAATCAAACATCTAATCTCTGTGTTCATGTTATTGTAAAAACTAAACCTTAATAATAGCCACAAATCAGAAAATACGGGAGCCCAAATATCTGGATATTTGAAGAGTTTGTCAAATGAGTATTTTGGAGTGCAGGGTATTGTTAAAATTCCATTCATAATTTCTTCCCTAATGATAAAAATCACATTAAAAAATAGATGAAAATTAACATGGTGACTTTTCACCGTGGCTGACTGACAAACGGCTGTTTGGCTATTGCCATTCCCATCTGAAGCTACCTTCAGTGTCTCACATTTATCATGTTGAAAGGGAAACAAAGCTTTCTTTTTCTCCTGCTGTATTAATTCCCAGAATAATAGTATTGGGATTTCCTCTAGGCTTATGACCTGTCTAGGTGCAAGTTCATACCCCCTTTTTCAGTGTTCAAAGTTCAGGGTTCCATCTCATAGAACGTGCCTAAAATCCAATCAAAAAGTGGTTGTTTACTCCCTTGTGCCAATATAGCACTGGGATATCATTTCAGGCAGGTAACTGTTTTGGATCACAGAGCTTATAGCTAGTTGATATCGATGATTACATTTGTATTCTGGCCATGTCAAGAGTACTTTCCAGTACCATGAATGCTAATCAGAGGCAAAGCTCTTCTAAGTAGAAGAGCCCAGTGTGTCCTGTGAGTATAACTTATTTTTCTTACTGAAGTCCAGTCCTAACTGATGCATCTATAACATAAATCCTGTATGTAAGGCACAACGATTATTGTAAAAGAGTGGACAGAAAGATTGTAAATCTCAACAACTGTGGCTACCTAAACATGAACTGAACAAGGACAAAAACAATAGCCTCAATTAAAGAAAGCTTGTGAGACTCCTACCCTACACAAAGAACTACAAGTAACAAAGGAATTCTGCTTACGAAAAAATAGTTTTTCCCCCAGATAAAGCACACAAATTAGTTATCCAATATCCAACAGTCAGCCTTGAAAATCTGTATATACAGGTTATATTATTTAGACTATGCAGGTCGCATTTTGTACATTGAGGAACACATCCACAAACACACGTTATGCTTAACACTTGAAAAAAAGGAGGTCATGGATTTGAAAGAGAGCTACATTGATACAAGGAAGAGGTTGAAGGGAGGAAAGGGGAGTGGTAAATGATGTATTTATATTATAATTTCAAAAGTTAAAAATTCTAATAAAAATCACTCATTTTACTTTATCTGCTTGACTGCAATATTAGTTCTCTAGTGTGCCAAAATGAAGTACCAATTACTGAGTGGCATCAACAATAGAAATCCAGTTGTTTATACATCTATAAGGTAGACATGTGTGATTGAGATATCAAGATAATCGTTTGCTTTTGATGCTTCTTTCTTCTGTGGCTGCTTTTTTCCATGCCTTATTACACAGTCTCTCCTGAGTAGGTGTCTGTGTTCTAACTCTCTCTTCTTACAAATAATCTGGTCATAGTTGAAATAGAGACATGTTCAACAATATCATCACGATTTGCTTAGTTCTTTTAAGACTATCTACAAAGATACCGGACAAAGCCAGTGCTATTGTGGTTAGAATTAGAGGTTAGGATACATGTACATAAATGTTAGTCAGAAGTGGAGAGATAACCATATCGTACATACATCATTTAAGATTTTTTGCTTCCTGTGTATTTCTACTTTCTAGCAAAATCTTTGATATGAAAATTTAGAGAAAAATCTTAAGACCTTTTTCCTAGATATAAGTAAACTGGAATGAAAGTTGGAAATAGATCTTTTGTCTCCTCCTCCTTTCTTCCTCCCAAGTCCTGCCCACCCTCTACCTCCCATGATTATGTTGTTCCCCCTTCTATGTAGGACTGAAGCATCCATACTTTGGTCTTCCTTCTTCTTGGCCTTCATATGGTTTGTAAGTTGTATCATGGGTATTCTGAACTTTTTACCTAATATCCACTTATTACTGAGTACATACTATGTGTGTTCTTTTGTGACTGTGTTAACTCATTCAGGATGATATTTTTTAGTTCCATCCATTTGCCTGCAAAGTTCATGAAGATGTTTTTAATAGCTGAGCTATTATAAATATGGCTGCTATGAACACAGTGGAGCATGTGTCCTTGTTATATGTTAGAGCATCTTTTGAGTATATGCCCAGGAGTTGTGGTATAGCTGGGTCCTCAGGTAGCACTATGTCCAAATTTCTGAGGAACCTCCAGATTGATTTCCAGAGTGGTTGTACCAGCTTGCAATCCCACCAGTAATGAAGAAGTGTTTTTCCCCACAACCTCGCCAGCATCTGCTGTCACCTGAGTTTTTGATCTTAGCCATTCTGATTGGTATGAGGTGGAATCTCAGGGTTGTTTTGATTTGCATTTTCCTGATGACTAAGGATGTTAAACATCTCTTTCAGCGCTTCTCTGCCATTCAATATTCCTCAGTTGAGAATTCTTTGTTTAGCTCTGTTTACAAGAGTTATTTGGTTCTCTGGAGTCTAATTTCTTGAATTCTTTGTATATTTTGGATATTAGCCCTCTATCAGATATAGGGTTGGTAAAGATTTTTTCCCAAACTATGGGTTGCCGTTCTGTCCTATTGACAGTGTCCTTTGCCTTACAGAAGCTTTGCAATTTTATGACGTCCCATTTGTCGATTCTTGATCTTAGAGCATAAGCCATTGGTGTTCTGTTCAGGAACTTTTCCCCTGTGCCCATGTGTTTGAGGTTCTTCTCCACTTTCTCTTCCATTAGATTCAGTGTATCTGGTTTTATGTGGAGGTCCTTGGTCCACTTGGACTTGAGCTTTGTAGGAGATAAGAATGGGTCAATTTGCATTCTTCTACATGCCAACCTCCACTTAAGCCAGCACCATTTTTTGAATATGCTGTCTTTTTTCCACTGGATGGTTTTAGCTTCTTTGTCAAAGATTAAGTAACCATAGGTGCATGCCTAAAATGTCTGGGAGAACACCAGTATACAGAATTGAGTCCATGGCCAAAGTTTTTATTCAGTCCCATTGTTATGCAGGTAAGGCTAAATGCAGAATGAAAGTGGTTACTGAAGAAGCTATTATCTCCGGAGGTAAGACAAGTTTGGTCATAACTTTTGAGAAGCTAGGGCACATAATAAGAAAGTATAGCTACAAATAAAAAGAATTGGACGGTTAGGGAATGGGGGTAAATCTGTAAGGAGTCTAGGGAGAGGAAATGAAAATCATCATTATACACAGTATGAAACTCTCACAGAATTAATTTAAAAGCTTTGCATTATTATACAAAACAAACCAGGCACCTGAGTTTGGATGGGGATTGCTAAACTTGGTTTAGGTTTCTGTCATCCCCAGGCTCACTGTCTCTCTGTGGATGAGATTTAAGTAAGCCTCAGGTCTAAAAATGAGAGCTTTCCTCATGGTGACCAACATCCCATAAGCAAATCAGATTACAATGAAGGGTACAAAGAAGATAGAGAATCACTGCTTTCTTAGTAGGAGGGGAAGGAGTATCACATAAGACAAAAAACAGTCATGAATTTAGAATTGCTGATCAAGTACAAGAATTCATTAAAATCCACACAAAGAAAGTTGTTTGGTCACTATTAAACAATCGTTATCCCACTTCATATTTTCCCCAGTCCAATGCTTTTTTTCCTGTTTTTATCATTTCCCATATACATCTCAGTATAGATAATATTTTGCATTGAATATGACATTCTGCTCATAGTACTTTGAACCTTCCTCTTATTTAAAATTTCTTGCTCATTTCCCTGTAAGGATGACAAGGTCTATAGCTATATTATTAATTGCTGTATCTAGAATGGAATATCTGGTGCATGATACTCACTAAGTAAATAGGCATTAACATTTAATGAGAAAAAACGATGTCCTTGGCTTAGTGACAAGCTTCTCAGAATTAAGTAATGAGAGTAATCCTGGAGAGCCAATGAGAATAATGTGTTGTTGCATTCAGAAATTTGATGACAGAATATTATTGGATCAAGAAGGGCCAGAGACTGGCACGCTATGTTTCACTTAACAAGGCCCTTAAGGGATGTGGTATAAGACCCCTGGGTACAAACTGAATGCAGTAGCTAAGGTTTAGATTCACCCTTGAGTTCTCTTGGTCTGAAAATAAAGTCTCTCCTTTTTTTGCAACTCCTTTGAGGTTATTTATTGATTCTGATTCACTGAGATCCAGATATATGTTTATGTATGTGTATGTGTGTGTGTATATGTACATATATGTATATTGACCAAGCCAGCTCAGTCATTCAACAAGGTTTCAAGGGAGGAAGTGAGGATTGAAAAGAAAAAGACAATTAGACAAACATTATAACATAACTCCAGCTAATGCTGAGGCTGAAGCATCTTTAATTTTTCCCACTCAGCTTTTATACCATTCTAGGTACTATCAGAGAATAGGGTCAATTCTTAGATCAAAGACAAAGTGATCAAACAAGGCAAAGAACAAAAGGAGATCACACCAGGTTGTAATCAAACAAAGCAATAAACAAAGTCCCAGGAGTCATTGGGCCAAGGGGCTTATCAGGATTACCAAGACAAATGGGAAGTCACACATTCCTATGCTGTGTTCACTTTGATCCTTGTATTAGCCCAAATGCAAACACTCCTATCTGATCCTTTCTTCTCCAAGCACAGTGACAAGTACTCACCAAATTTCCATAAGCAGTACTAAAAGCTCTCCACAGTACATGCATATGATGCATATGTATATGCATATGGTGTATATGGTGTATATGATGTATATGATGTATATATGTATGTATATCTGTGTGTGTTACACTCATTGTGGCAGTCAAAGGAAAGTCTAAATTGAATGCATGTATCTTTGTAATAAAAAGAATTTTCCTAAGTCTCAGAGTTAATTCAGGTCTCTGCCTGCAGAGAATGAAAACCACAGGTGATCTTCCTTGTGCTAGTGAACAACAAAGGCTATGGTCAGGAAATTTCTATGACTCAAGAAAGTGTCTTAATAGGTCAGACACCATGACTCGGTCAGATTTCAAAGTTTCACGAGAAAGTGCTAAGACATTGTGATGTGTTTATAAAAAGATAAAGATATAGGTGATATGTTCTATGGAGGGGTAGTCAAGTATGGGGGAACAGGGTGCCTCAGTGGGCCCATGCCAAGGCATCCCTTCCCCCTGAGGGACCAGCCACATGATGGTATAGTATAGAATAGAGTTTATTCAGGGCATGGGGATGGGAGTTAAGAGAGTAGTAGAGGCAGAGAAAGGGAGAGAGAAGGAGAGAGTAGAGAAGAAGAGGCTGTCCATAACCATCTGGAGAGAGAGGGGGGAAGGGAATGGGGAGAGAGGGGGAGCAAGAAGGCAAGAGGCAAGAGAGAGAGGCAAGAGAAGAGGCAAGAGAGGGAGGAAGGAGGCAAGCAGCCCCTTTTATAATGGGTCAGGCCTACCTGGCAACAGCCAGGTAACTGTGAGGAGGAGCTGTTGCCAGGTAACTGTAGGGTGGAGTTTAGACAGAATGCTAACACATTGGGCCCATGAAAAGGTATGAGAGATTCTGGGAAAGAAGTATGGCTAGTTTCCAAATTCACCACCATCTACTCTTTCATTATTGAAAGAACAAAATATTTTAGGCTAAATACTAAGGCAAATAGTAAGTCATTATAGTATTTTACTCCCCCAAATTATCTTTAGAGGACTGATTTGGAGAAATTCTCCATTTGAACTATTTGAACTATTTGGAGGTAATCAAATGGCAATATTAAGTAGGCAGCTCAATAAAAACCATCACAGAGCCTTCCAATTTCATGATCTATTTCATGATCTTTCTAACCCCCCTTCCCTTTTATGTGTAAAACTCATCTGGTAAAATACTGGCCCAGGCATACCAATCCTGATTCTGAACCCATGAAACATAAGTTCCTACCACTGTTTTTAAGCTTTCTTGGACAGTCTTATGGTTTCTTCTTACACAGATCCCTGCTCAAAAGCCATGTGCTTTGAAAGACTTTTTTTTTCTTCTGTACAATAGGTAATAATCTCTCTGTTTCAGCCCCCATTGTTCTTCCATTTGTCTTTTGTTTGGTTGTTTTTTTTCCTTTAAAGTGAAAGACCTCCGAGCTGGGGAGACCCTCACTCAAGTCTCGGGATGGCGCGACCCCCCAAGAACTCACGAAAGACTGTCCTTGCTGCAATCACACGAGGTTTATTCGGGGGGGGGGGGGACCAGTGCACTGGGGTCGAGCTCGTAACCTACGCAGAGACAGAGGAGTTCGACCCTGAGCAGTTGAAGTCAGGGGTATTTAAAGAAAAACCATAAAGCAAGGAAATTCTATGCATCATGGGAAGGTATAGAATGTCCTAAGTTCATCATTCCTGCGGTTAGCTATTTCCTGAGACAAAAGGTGTAGGTTATCCATTAGGTGGTTGCGATAACAATTCTACTGTTAGCTATTTTCCTGGGAGAAAGGATGTAGGTTAGCCATTAGGTGGTGGAATATGGCTATATTATCTCTGGCTTTAATTTTGCTAAGGGGGGGGTCTAACTTCCTTATAATGAGCTCGGGTCTTTCATTCCCCACTTCTTCTAGTGGCTAGTTCTAATCTTAGAACTATATTTAAAAAGAATAAGTAGACAAAGCACGTCTTCTTCCTGAAGTACCACATCCTCCTCCCGAATAGAGACCTCTGCTTACTGGTGGGAATGGTGCGGAGGGTGCAGCCTGGGTGATATCATGAACTTGGACATCCCAATTGCCAGGAGCATCCACAGTCAATTTACAAAGATCAGGCCTGAGGGTAGGCCACCAGGTCTGGGGTGGTGCTACCTGGGTGGCTGTCAGGACTGCCTCGCCTTTCATATTTAATACTTGCCAGGTCAATTTCTCGGGAGCATGGGGGTTTCTACCCGGTATCTGAGTCATGTACACGACGCAGACGCAGCTTAAAAGGATCAGCAGTCTTTTCCAATTTCCATTTATCTTGAGCTGGTTCTGGGGCTCGTTTGATGTGGGAAGTGTGGATCCAAGCTGAGATGCCTTCAGCCTTAACTGCCATGGGGGTGGTCAGGAGCACTAGGTAGGGTCCCTTCCAGCGGGGTTCGAGGTTGCCTACTCGATGGTGCTGGACTAGGACAGTGTCTCCGACCTGGAACTGATGAGGCACATTGGTACTTTCAGGCTTATAGGCTTCCTTTATCTGTTCCCAAGCTTGGCTTCTGACCAACTCAAGGGCCTTTAAGTGAACAAACAGGGGTTTAGAGAGAGAAGCATCAGGGTCAAAAACTCCACCTGCCTCAGTGAGTGGTGGTGGCCCCCCACATAGGATCTCATAAGAAGTAAGTTTAAATCCTCCAGGAGTGTTCTGAACTTGGAACGAGGCAAAGGGAAGGAGGGCTGTCCAGTCTTTCCCACCAGTCTCTAAGGCTAATTTTGTCAAGGTCTCTTTTAAGGTTCTATTCATCCTTTCTACCTGACCTAAACTCTGGGGTCTACAAGCACAATGTAATTTCCAATTAATCCCCAGTTGAGTGGCCAGTCCCTGACTTACCTGGGCAACAAAGGCAGGTCCATTATCAGACACAATTACCTTGGGAATTTCAAACCTTGGGAAGATTTCTTCAAGGATCTTATTAGCCACCACATTGGCAATCTCAGTTCTGGTAGGGAAGGCTTCCACCCATCCTGAAAATGTATCTATAAAAACTAGCAAATACTTGTTGCCATATTTGGCTGGCTTAATTTCTGTAAAGTCCACTTCCCAATATGCTCCGGAGCAGTCACCCCTAAGTCTTTTGCCATGACCCTTTATGGAATGTCCTGCATTGGTCAGAGTACATGCCTCACATCTTTTGACCACTTCTTGTGCCAGATCTTGAAGTCCAATAACATGGTAGTCAGAGGACTTCACAATATCTTTTAATTTCTTTGTTCCTGCTGTCAGTGTAGATGTTGATAGACTCCCCCTCGGCCATCCGTAAAGCTTGTATTAGAGCCACAAGTTCAGCTTTTTGGGCTGAAGTCCCTTCGGAAGGCTACTGGCCCAGATTACTTGTTTTCCATCCATCACTGTTGTCCCCGCCCTCCGCTTACCTTCGACCATGAAGCTGCTGCTATCGGTATACCAGTTGCGGCTTCCAGGCCAGGGCTGATCCTTGAGGTCATTTCGGGTGCCAGTTTCTTCTGCCAGAATGTCAGCGCAGTGATGAGTAGGCTGGGATTCGTCAGCCTCTGGCAGCAAGGTAACAGGGTTGAGGACAGTGGGGGGGGGGGAGCAAAGGTCACTCGCTCAGTCAACAGAAGGCTCTGGTAATGTGTCACCCGGGCATTGGTCATCCAGCGGTCGGGGGGCTGTCTGATGATGTTTTTGAGAGCGTGGGGCACTATCACAGTGGTCTGTTGCCCCAAAGTGAGCTTATCAGCATCTTTGAGGAGTAGGGCTACCGTAGTGATGGCTTTTAGACAGGTAGGCCATCCACATGAGACTGGGTCCAGGTTTTTTTACAGATAAGCCATGGGTCTCTTCCAAGGTCCCAGGGTCTGGGTCAGGATACCTCTCGAAACCCCAGCCTTTTCATCAACTCAGGCAGGGCTAGGGCAGGCACTGTCAAAAGGGCCTTTTTGATTGTTTCAAAGGCCTTCTGATGGTCTGGAGTCCACATGAACGCTCCCCCCCCTTTAGTTAGGGGGTACAATGGGGCAGCTAGGGTTGCCCTCCTTCTCTCATCCATGGTCTTTTGTTGCCCAGGTCCCCTGTCTGTCTAAATCCTGTCTTTTCTTTTTCTCCTACCACTGTGGCCAAAATCCTAGTCAGATTTCTCCCTTGTCTACGATCCCTCCGCTTCTCCCTCTCTTTCCTTTCTTCTTCTGTCTCCTTTTTATGAAACACTTTCTCTGCTTCCTTAACCAAATCCTGTAAAGACAGGGTCTGCAGTCCTTCTAGACGCTGTAGCTTCTCTTAATATCTGATGCTGATTGCCCTATGAAGGCCATGGCTTCTGCTGTCTGCTGACCCTCAGAAGTTGGATCAAAAGGGGTATAATGCCTATAGGCCTCCATCAAACCTTCTAGAAATGCAGATGGGGGTTTGGCTGGTCCTAGGAGGACCTCTTTACCTTGGCCAAATTGGTGGGGCATCTGGCAGCCCCGTTGAGACCGGCCACAAGAGCCTGGCAGTAGACTGTCAGCTGCTTCCTACCTTCTGCCGTGTTGAAGTCCCAAGTAGGGCGGTTCAGGGGAAATCCAGCATCTATCAAATTTGGGAGGTTGGTCGGGGTCCTGTCCACTCCTGGAACATTTTTACGAGCTTCCAGGAGAATCCTCTCCTTCTCTTCAGTAGTAAAGAGAATCTGCAGGAGTTGCTGGCAATCATCCCAAGTAGGCTGGTGGGAAAATGTTAGGGACTCCCCCAGTCCTGTTAGGCTGGCAGGATTGTCTGAAAAAGAAGGGTGGTTAGTCTTCCAATTGTAAAGATCAGCAGAGGAGAATGGCCAGTACTGGAGGGGTTGGAGTTGTGGAGGTTCAACCGGGGGCCCGCAGATATGAAGTGGCAATGCTGTGGTGGAGTACGGCCCTCCAGGGCCCTGTGCAGGACTCTGGGTGCGTCGACTTCAGGTTCCGGCAGCCAGTCCGCCCTCCATACCTCCGCTGGCTCCGGGACCCGGCATCTGAGGTAGGGCATAAGGTGGAGGAAAAGGAGTGGGCCATTTGGGCTGCTCCTCGATCTCGGGATAGATCTTAGGAGGAGCCGAAGGCTGATTCTCGGCTGGAGTCACAGGCTTCAGAGTTTCTGCTTTTGGTTTGTGTTCTGATCCTCTGAGAGTCAGGACTCGGGAGCCTGGCTTTCGTTTCTGTGCCCAAGGTTTGAGCCATGGAGGAGGATTTCGTGCAAGATCCTCCCAGACAAAGATGTAGGGCACCTAGTCCGGGTGGGATTCTGGTCCCCCCTGAAGAACAATAGCCTTAATGGCAAGAATGATAGTTAAGTCAAGAGTGCCCTCCGGAGGCCAGCCAACGTCAAAAGTTGGTCATTCCAAGGAGCAAAATGTCCGCCATGGTCCCTTCCTGACATCAACTGACAAATTATGTGCCCTAACCTTAATCGCAGTCCAGAGTTTCAAAGTCAGATTCAGATGAGTCGCTATCATCTGTCCCATCATCAGAGTCACAAGTAAGACAAAACAGAAACAAAAGACACACAGACAAAGACTGACAAGGGCCCCGGTTCCACCGAGACAAGCAAAACCAATTCAGAAAACCAGATAGCCGGGAGGACCGTGTCCTCTCTGGCACCCCGTCGGGAATCTCCCAGGCGTCCCTGGGGTTCCTCCAGACTTCCTGGGACGTCTCCCAGGGCGAGAGTCGGTGATCCCCTAGCCCATTGGCCGATCATGCCCCCAGCCTCTACCCAAGACTGGGAGATCGTCGTCCCCTTACGGAGGCGTGAGCGATTGCAAACCAGACTGTGTGCAAACTGAAAATACAGATTCAGACTTCAGCCGGCACAGACGAACAAACAGAATCTCACCTCCAAGTAGGTTTTCAGAGACAAGGGTGGTCGCAAATCCCAGGACGAGCCCCCAAATGAAAGACCTTCGAGCTGAGGAGACCCTCACTCAAGTCTCGGGATGGCGCGACCCCCCAAGAACTCACAAAAGACCGTCCTTGCTGCAATCATACAAGGTTTATTGGGGGGGACCAGTGCACTGGGGTCGAGCTCATAACCTATGCAGAGGCAGAGGCGTTCGACCCTGAGCAGCTGAAGTCAGGGGTATTTAAAGAAAAAAACCATAAAGCAAGGAAATTCTATGCATCATGGGAAGGTATAGAATGTCCTAAGTTCATCATTCCTGCGGTTAACTATTTCCTGAGACAAAAGGTGTAGGTTAGCCATTAGGCGGTTGCGATGACAATCCTACTGTTAGCTATTTTCCTGGAACAAAGGATGTAAGTTAGCCATTAGGCGGTGGAATATGGCTATATTATCTCTGGCTTTAATTTTGCTAAGGGGGGTCTAACTTCCTTATAATGGGCTCGGGTCTTTCAAAAGCAGTTAGGAACTGAAGCTATCTTATTGATAAGACAAATGGAATAGAATTATCTTCATTGAAAGCATGCAATCCATGTTTCTTGAATAAATATATTCATGATTAGAAAAAAAACATAAAAACTAGGAATAGGAAGATGGATACTTAATTTGAGACTATTGATAGATACTCAAATATAGGGAAACACCAAATATTGATAGTTAAATGATTCCAAAGTTTGACAAGAGTGAAATTATAAGAATAATTAGAAACATAGTAGGTGATAAATATGAGTCCATGTATATAGGTAATGTATATAGGTCAGGTAATGATACCTGTTTTAGAAATTATCCTTTTAATCTTGTAATAGGATACCCATGAGATAAGATACCATTTTCTTGATATATTATAAGTAATAAAATTGGTGTCACAATAACTAGGTAGTACAGCCCCTAAAGTTCTCTGCTTTTTAAAAAATTACACTAACTCTGTCAATGTGACTATCTCACAGATTTCCTTTTGTTTCTTTTTTCTGTCCTTGTTCCCTTGGGCCACAAAGACTAGAAATCTGAAATAAGCCCTTTGTCAACAATTCTTTTTACTTTGGTTCATTACGACCTTAAGGACCCTTGAGAGCAACCCAGATCTTTTCTAATAGTTCCTAAATCCTTGAAATATAATTTCCTTTACTATATGTATTCTGTTTGGTTTGTGGTAATCTTACTTTTGATACTATACCTCATCTTCTGTCTTATCATATGCAACTGAATTCCTGTATCCATATACATCTAGCTAAATTTATAATCTCTTTAGTATATAAAATTAGGTTATCTGTACATATATTAGAAATATTTGCCTAGTAGCCAATGTGGACTCATATTGTGCTTTGGAGATTTTAATATTCTTGTCAGAAGTAGTAATAATAAATTGCATTATGGTTTTCATCATCCAGTTTCTTTTGTTCCCTCCTATTTTATTAAGAGCATTTCAGACAAGAAGACTCGTTTCCTAAGTAACCCTCAAAAATCTAATTTCCTGCTTTGGTTCCTATGCTCAGCATATATGTAGATACTCATTGCCTTACAGTGCATATGAAGCAAGTATATTTGTCATTATAGAGCTGGACCCAAGACAAGTTTCTTTATTCTTTGCATTACAGAAAAGCATAAGTATGAGCAAAGAATTGACAGCTCACATATTATTTGACTAAAATGGTAATCACACTTAGAATTCATAGTTGCAGTGCTTGTGGCAATGCTAGAAAATTGAGAATGTTTGTGTTCTGTGGTTGTTTTCATTCTGTGATCTATTTTTTAATTCTGCATTCCTATGAATTGGGAGATCTGGTCTTGGGAGAAGGGACCATAAGATAAGCTTTCTCTTTAAGATTGTTACCAATCATTATAAGCCTTTTCCATGTTCAGAAATAGAAATTCACTACTATACCCCAGAAGATACCATAAGATTTAGCTCTGTGTTTGAAAAGCTTTGTGTTTGAAAGTTGTTTGAAAATTGGCCAGTCATTCTGTGGAGAAGCTTAAATAAATATTAGCTCCAGTCTGTGTTCTTTCTCCTCATTTACAGCTCTAAATGTGAGCCATTTTTTGACACATTTAATATGGTTCCTTTCATTCATAGGTTTATATATGACTGGTTAAATATAAAATGGCAGAGAAATCAAAGTTAAGTAAATAATAATCACAAAGTCAAAGCAAAAAAACTGCCCATACCAATCGGGTTTTTTATGGAGTAGATGTAGCAGCAAGTAAAACTTGAATTTAAAAACAGCTGCTACAACCAACAACTCTGGAGAAGTAAATATCTATGTTCTAATCAGATTTGATCTTAATAGGAAATGTCATGCAGGAAATACCCATGTGTTAGAAGATCTAAGTTCAAGGCTCTGGAATTAATCCTATACTAAATCAGCACATCAAACTCCATGCACTTCAGCTGAAGTTGAGAAAGGCAATTTTAGAAGCTGCGAGTAGATAATTTATGATATAGTGTGAAGTAAAGGACTTTCTATACCTGAACAACAACACAAAGGGATAAATTTACTGTTGTCAATTGCTTTTATAAAACAACAAGGTCAGCCTTTGCCCCCAATTACTCATGTGTAGAAACAGAACATGTAGCAAGAAAACAGAACTCCAAAGTTGTAAAAGAAAAACTTGGAAGTAGACTGATGAAATAACACTTCTCTTTCCATCTTCCTTTTGGGGTACCAGAAATACTCCAAGACCTCAAAAAACTTGTATTGAAGCATTTCAGTGCTATCAATTAAAGAATGCCTTGCTCTCTATGATTAGAAGGGACAGTGTGGAAAAGAACTGAAAAATGTTTGCAGTGTCTTCTCATGTCTGTTTTCTTCTCCTGATGACTGAGTAGGACAGTTCTCTATATCTAAATATCTCTTATATCAGGAAATTCTGTGAAGAGGGGGTGAGGTCTTCACATATAAGTTCAACAAGATAGAGTGTTTTCCTATATATAGAATATGTCAGTTCTACCTAGAAGACCATAAACCTGACAAACACAGGTTTTGTCATTGGTCCGTTCCCATAGTTCACTTTCTGTGTATGTTGGGAGTATGGGCAGCGAATGTGAATCATATCCTTTAAACTCTACTCCAGTCATGTTCAACTGTGCTCCAGCATCTAGTGTGTCTCCTATTACCTCGTTCAATCTTGGAATTTCTGGATTTATTAGATGCATATAATCAGGGCCCTAGATTGTTTTCTTAGAATTAAAAGGCCAAGTTTGCTAAATTTTTTTGAAAATCACTGTACAAGTGGAACCTTGAACACTTTACTCTTCACTTATACTCTTGAACTGCTCTTGAACAGATGAACAAAAGGTCAAGAAGAGGCAATATTACATAAAATGCAGATAAGTTATGCATGGAAGATAGATTTCCCTTCTTCTGTTCTTCTCTGTTGAGTTTCCTTCATTCATTACATACAAGATGGCATTGAGCAGCTTGGGATTTATGCAACTTTCTAATGAGATTTATGGAAACCAGGTCAGAAGTGAAGATAGGAAAGACAGAGAGGGAACTTTGTCCTGTATTTGTTGGAAACCTGGCTTATCTTTTACTCCAGTCTTTCTTCTTCCTTTTGGAATAAACAGAATCACAATCATAGGCATTTCTAGCAGTGAGAAAGAAGTTTATTTTTGGTTCTCTGCTTTCAGTGTTGAATGGGAAGGGGGTAAAATATTAAATATAGTGGAGGTAAAGATGTTTTTGAGATGCTTTTGAGATTTAGCTGAGATTCGCTAGAGATTGGAATTGACTTCCCTGGCTGGAGTTAATATGCATGTTTTCCTGGTGTGTTTACTAGAGCTGTGGCTCCTGGGTGACCGTACAGCCATAGAGTGAGATTCACTTGAAATTTCATAATCTGGCAGGTCTTTCTCTATAAAGAGACCCAATTAATAGATTAGCCTAAGGGGCAGAGAACAAGCATTTGTTGAAGTAGATTACACTCTAGAAATATTCCAGCATTGAATAGAAATCTCTCTAAAAGGATAATGTAAGCTAACAGTCTGCAGTAGACAGAGTTTTTGGAGAAGTTTTTAAAAACTATATATTAGTAAAACAACAACAACAAAAACAACAGCAGACAACATACTACCTAGGTCATAAGTTCAAGTGATGTAACAAATAAACTACTGTAAACAGAAAATCACATGTTCTTCCCCATGTGCAGAGATCCTAGCCTACAATATATGTAAACCAGTGTAAGTGTGAGTACACTCTAAAAATTTATAAAGCAGTTCCAGAGAAGATGATATTGGGTGAAGAGAAAGTATAGGCAATAGGCAAAAAACAAACAAACAAACAAAAAAAAACCAAAAAAAACCCCATAAGTCATGGAAGATCATATAAAGTTATTTTTTCCAGAGTTTTAACTCCATCATAGTTTTTTTCCCTTCCATGGTAGATATGTGCATTTAACTTGCTGTATCTTGAAGGAGCAAGAGTCAATTTGCATAGCAAAATAATTCAGCACATGTTTGATTCCCAGGACTAACATGACAGTTCAAAACTGTGCCATTGTCCAACACCCTATTCTGCATGTGGTACACTGATATACATGCAGACAAAATACCCTGACACACATAAACATTTTTAGTTTTGTTAAAAATTAGAGGAGCCAAGTTCCTCTTGTCTATTGTCCTACAAGACTCTCCATGTACTCTACAACTCATAATTCAAGATAGTTGCACTAAATTCTGTGATCATGACTCTATTCTGACTTTTGACGAGTAACAAGGAATATATGCCCTTTCTTTCTAATTATGTAATGTAAGAACTATATGGCACTATTTCTTACATTCTACTTACCACAGCCCATGACACAAGGACATATCTATCTGCTAGAGATGTTGGACAATGCAGTACCAAGAACAGAATGAAACTACGCTCTGCTTTCATAATAGTAAATTGTAGTCATTTATTTGCATATATTTGTTTTGCTCTCATTATAAAACTCTTCATATTTACTAAATCTATAACACAAAATTTTTTTCATTTTATTAATCTACAAAATGTGCCTAAAAGTATTCTTAAAAATATTACTTTGAACACATTAATTTGTATATATATCATATATTTTACCAAAGAATATATGCCAGATTTATGTAAACAGAAGGAAAGCAATTTTCAAACATGATGAGTAGCCAGCCATAGTAGGCATGAAAAAAATAGGAACATTAAAAAAATTATCTATAGAAATAAATCCAGTACAAACCATATTTAATATATCTCAAAATGAAGAAGTCCTGAAATATAAAGTTTAAAATGTGGGAAAGTAATTCAACAGCATCAAAAAGATGAGTGCGTGTATGATTCGTTCATGTGAATGTGCTCCTGTGTGTATACAGGCGCCCTTATGTCCCTGTAAATGATGTCAGAGGTCAACTTGGAGTGCCTATCCTCAGGTGCCATTGAACTTGTTTACTGACATAGGTTCTAGGCTAGTATGTATGGCCACTGATTCTCAGTGAACCACTTGTTCTGACTCTCCAGTGCTGGAATCACAACTGTATGCCACCATGCTTGGCTTTTTTACATGGGCTCTGGTAATTGAACTCCATACTTGTGCAAGCAGGCACTCTACCAATTGAACTATCTGCCTACCCATCCCCCAGAGGGACATTTTATGTTCTTTTTCACTCATTTAAACTTTGTCTCATCAAACAAGAACAGCATTAATTATATCAATTATCCAATGGCTTGAAATATATATCTATTGACTCACTCTTTTCAGATGTCAAATGTACCTCTAAGCACTGTAACCACATTCTATCTAGAAAAAAAGGAGGAAGGAAGTCTCCAGGAATAATATTTATTTTACTACAAAAGCAAACATTTCTTGGAAGTATTCTAAATTTCTTCAATGCCTCGTTGGCCAAAGCTGAGTAAACTAGCCATCTTATAGTAAGACAGACTAAAAACTGAGTATGTGAGTTTCCAACTTTACATAGTGTATGTGCTGGCTTTTTTTTATACCAACTTGACAGGAGCTAGAATGTTTGAGAAAAGGGAATCTCAATTTTAAAATGTCCCCATCAGATTGGCCTGTGAGCAATCCTATGGTATATATTCTTGATTGATGATAGATGTGGCTGGACCCAGTTCACTGGTTGGTACCATTTCTGGGCTAGTGATAAAGCATGCTGAGCAAGCCATTGAAAACAAGGCAGTAACCAGCATTCTTCTTTGACCTCTGCACCAGCTTCTGCCTCTAGATATCTGTCTTGAATTTCTTTGCTGACTTTTCTGGATGATGGACTATAAACTGTACGATGAAACAAACCCTTTCCTTTCCACGTTGCTTTTGGACGTGGTGTTCTATCACAGAAATAAAAGTCTAACTAAAATAGTGGGTGTGGTATAGGAGAAGGAATTAGGAATGACTGATAAGTCAGTCTTCTGTGACAATCGGAAGTTTAAGTCAGACCCAACACTGTGAAAAGTCCTTCTGGAAGAGACATGAGAGATATAAACAACAAACTAAGGTGAGATGGCATCAGAGTTTACCTGGGCACCAGTGAGTTTATTGGGATTACTTATAGAGCAATCACAGAAATGGTACCTCTTTCCCTAATACTCCACCATTTGTACATTCTAGCCTCTCCCATAATAATAGAGCCATGTGCAATTAGGACACAACTTCATACAACTGGTTGGGAAGAGTGGATGTATAATCACCTGAGAGTTCCATGATGTTTTTCATTCCTCCTGTGTTAACAGTCAATTAACGCAGGCTGTTACATGAGAAAGCCCATCCAAACTCCTGAAGATGATGGAAGTTCTTCTCAGAGGATACTCCTAAACAATAACTGCTAAGCACATAGTTTCTTCCAGTTTTATATGTACACACCAGTATAAGAAGTACTCTGAGCTGGGCAGTGGTGGTGCACACCTTTAATCCCAGCACCTGGGAGGCAGAGGCAGGTGGATTTCTGAGTTTGAGGCCAGCCTGGTCTACAGAGTGAGTTCCAAGGTTACACAGAGAAACTCTGTCTCGAAAAACCAAAAAAAAAAAAAAAAAAAAAAAAAAAAAAGTACTCTGAAACAGTTTTTACAGATATAATTAAGGACCCAAACCTATTAATTTTAAAATGGGAAGATTTATAGATTATTTTCTCATACACTATATCATGATTACATCTCTCCCCCTCCTGAACTCTTTCCAGTTCATCTCTACCTTCCCTTTCATGCAATCCTCTCATTAGAAAAGAACAAGCTTGAAATCAAAGAGCAAACAATAAAACATATCAAAATAAAATAGAATAAGATAAAAACACCGCAACTTGGACGAGGGAAATCAATAGCAGGAAAGGAGGCCCAAGAGATGGTACAAGAATTAGAGTACTCAATCAAACATTCAGGAGTCCCATGAAAATGATAGCCTGAAAATTAGTTTATGTTGTGGGAAATATTTTTAAAAAGTTGGCATTTCTTCCAACCCCATCCCCACCCCCACCCCACCCCAGTGCTACACCGGGCACAGTTGGGCCACATGACTCCAGCTGGGTGTTCTCACAGATTCTCTGACTCAGAGCTCCAGGATCTCTCCACCCAGCTCTCTATGTTCCCACTGGTGGGTTGCTACCATGCCAACCCCATGCTTCAATACCCCCATGGCCTTTGCGGTACACATCAGGCAAACCCACGCTGCACCTTACTCTCTGGAACCCATTCGAGTGTCTGAGAAGAAAAACATCCCACAAACTTAGTTCAGAAACAATGGTAACTCAATCTCTGGGTGCAACAACCAGAATCCTAATCTTGTAAGCCATATTAAATCTATATTCTCCATTGCCGTAAGCCAGGAGGCACTAGTAGTTACATCTTGTCCTCATGCTATCCCTGTCCAAAATGAGTCTCTCTCTCTCTCTCTCTCTCTCTCTCTCTCTCTCTCTCTCTCTCTCTCTCTCTCTCTCCCTCTCATCCTCCTCTCTAACCTGGAAGTCCCTCCTACTTGCCCAGTGATTGGCACCTTTATTCATTAGGGGATTGGTTCACAAGAATTCCCCTGCGTATGTGACTCACTTCTTGTCACAGCTCCTCCCAGGAAAGTGGAATTAGAATCAAAATACAAACAGCACCAGGCCCATCCATAACAAGTTTATATAGTGTTTATAAATGTATATCACTTATATACTATATAAATAAATATAGTATATATTTGATATACATGCATATATGAATCCATATATGCTATGTATATTATATATATATTTAATATACATGTGCAGTGTTTATAAAGCTTAGTCTATATATGTACATGCATATACACATATAAATACATGTATGTTTATATAAACTTATATAAGTGGAGGACCTGGTGCAGACTCATGTGAGCCCTGTTCTTGCTCCTTTCGTCTCTGTGAAGTCATATGTACCTTGCTTAGTTGATTTACAGGGCCTTGTTCTCCTGACATCCTCGATCCCCTCTAGCTCTTACACTCTTTCTGCCTCCTCTTCCATGGGGTTACCTGAGCTCTGAGGGGAGGAATTTCATGAAGACAGCCTATTTGGAGCTGTGTATCCTATTGTCTCTCCTTCTGCATAATGCTTGGCTATGAGTCTTTTTAGAAGTTCCCATCTGATGTAATGGGAAGCCTCTCTGATGGTGGGTGAATAAAGCACTACTCTATGAGCACAGCAGAATATCTTTAGGAGTCATTTTATTACTACTTTTTTTTGTTAAAGATTGGTAGTATTTAGTTTCTTCTTAGGTCTCCAGGCTATCTACTATCTGTTTCTTGGTCACCAAGCATTATAAGGTAGGATTTTCATCTCATGGAGTAGGCCTGAAGTCAAATCAGACAGTGTTTGGTTACTGCTACACACATTGTGTCACCATTTCCCCAACCTATTTTACAGGCAGGAAAACATCTTAGACCAAAGATTTTGTGGCTGGATTGGTATACATGTTTCTCTTTGGTAGCCTTAACAGTGCCTTTCTATAACAAAGACACTAGAACATGGGGATAAAGGTTCTATTTAGGCATCAGCTCAACTTCTCATGGTCAATGGGTTGTTTGGACATTATATTTAGCAATAGGATCTTGCTGTCAATTTGTAGAAAGTCTTGACAACAGGCTTGGTTATTTGAGAATTTTTATGGGACACTTTTGGCCAACAATTCAATTTGAGTAAACCAGTCTCAGTACTGGAAGATTCATTTGGTAACAAGAGGTGGTCGGGTAAGACTGTCTTCCTCATTATTTTGAAATTTACTTATGGTCATCTTCATATATATATTCTTTCATACTACTCTTCAAATGCCCCTCAGTTCTAGCTATTTCTCCCTACATGTCATTCCTCAATCTCATGTCCCTTCTTTCTCCCCAACTTATCCTTCCACTTAAGTGCCCTGGCTCCTAGTTAACAAACAAAAATCTATTCCATTCCTCCATCCCAGGGAAATTCCTTTGTTCCCCCAGTCATTGTATACCTAATCTCTCATATCTATTCTCTAATGGCTATCATTTACTTAGCAACTAATATTCACATATAAGTGAATACATACCATATTTATCTTTCAGGGTATGGGTTACCTCACTTAAGATGATTTGTTTGTAGTTACATCCATTTGTATGCAAATTTCACATTTTTTTAATAGCTAAGAAATACTCCATTGTATAAATGTACCACATTTTCTTTATCTATTTTTCAGTTGAGGAACATCAAGTTTGTTTCCAAATTCTATTTTAAATACAACAATGAGCATCATAAGATGAATCATCTTTGAGGTATATGTCTAAGATTGGTATAGATAAATCTTGAGTTAGATAAATTTCCAAATTTCCTAGGAGCTGTCCCATGATTCTATAGCAGCTGTACAAGTTTGCACTTGCATAAGCAGTGGAGGTGTGTTTCCCTAACACATCCTCTCCAGCATGAGCTGTCACCTGTGTTATCAATCTTAGCCAGTTTTACAGGTGTAAGAGAATTTCAAGGTAGTTTTGATTTGCACTTCCCTGATAGATAAGGATATTGGACACTTCTTTAAGTGTTTTTCAGCCAGTTGAGTTCCTCTATCTAAATAGAGAATTTTCTATTTAGATCTGCACCCCATTTCTAGTTGGATTATTTGTTTTCTTGATATCTAGGTTTTAAATTATTTATATATTTTTTATATTAGTCCTTTATCAGGTGTAGAGTTAGTAGAAACCTTTGTCATTCTGTAGGCTACTGCTTTGTCCAGTTGTCTGTGACCTTTGCTTTACATAAGCTTTTCAGTTTCTTGTTATACCATTTGTTCATTGTTGGTGCTATTTTCTGCACTAATAGTATTCTGTTCAGGAAGTCTTCTCCTATGCAAATTAATTTAAGGTTATTTTTATCTGTCTTCTATATGGTTTGGTATATCTGTATTTATATTGAGATCTTTGATTCACTTGGAGATGAGTTTTGGGCAGAGTGATGAGTTTATATCTATTTGCATTCTTCTACATGCAGAAATTCAGTTTGACCATTACCATTCATTTAAACTGCTATCTTTTTTACAGTTGGTATTTCTGGTTTCTTATCAATGTTTGTGTCAACAGGTATGTAAATTTATGTTCATGTCTTAAATATGTTTCCATTGATAAGTGGCTGCTTTAGTGCCAATATCATGCTGTTTTTATTACCCAGTTTTATAGTACAATTTGAAATCCAGAATGGGAGACCTCCAGCTCTTAGGCCAATAACTCAAAGGCATTTGGATGAATCAAGTTTTCTCTGTTGTGAATAAAAAAGAACTTCAACTAAACTACAGTAACTTACTAAAAGTCATAATTATATGACAGTCATCCATCCAGTCTAAATGTTAGCAACATTACCTACAAAGCATCACATTTATATAAATAGCAAAAAAAATCTGTGTGAAGGCAGTTGTACTATCTATATCAATGTTAGATTGGTTGATGACCTTGGAAGGCTTTGATACTTGCTCAAGAAATGGAGAACCATTGTTTAATTCCATGATGTCAACAGAAAATCATCCTTACCACCTAGATTAGAATTCCCCTACACTAGAAAAAAAATAAGATGAAGCAGCTAAGCTAAGGGTCTGAACCTTGGCATCATGCAGAACATGCAGAAGACATGGTCATTTGTCAGTATGACACAGGGAGACTTTAAGGAAGTCGAAATATCATCTAGCACATTAGAATTCTGGAAGAGAAAAGTGAAAATCACCCTGTCACTTAGTGGAACTGAAGGCTAGAAAAATTAGACTTCCTTATGATTAATGTTAGTACTGTCATCTTCCACTCTGTCACCTATGTCTGTGGAAACTGAGTTTGCATCATGGGGCAGGAGGAAGACATTAAAGTAAGCAGCAAAGCAAAAACAGAACTGGTGTATAAAGAAAGATTGCTTTAACACTTTCAAAGAACCTCCCCTTTCACATATATCTTGTCTCTTTCTGTGGCTGGCTTGATCAGTGAGGATAATTAGACTGAATCTCTGGTGGCAAGGCAGGTGGCAGCTGAATGGCTAGAAAATTACACACTTTGCTTCTACACTGCCAGAAGTTCTTACTTTCCTCTTTCTGATTTTTTGTTATTGAAAAAAGTTTTTTTTTTCCAAAGAACACATTTAAGTACAGCTACATTCAGAAAGCGTTACACTACATCCATCATCATAGAAAGTTTATATTTATTGGATCTTATTGAATATGATGACTAACTTAGAAAATATAATGTTAATACTAAGCAGGTTAGGAAGAAACAGTGATATAAATTTACACAAATTATTTCAAATGCATAAAAATCTAATCATATTTATCTGTCTCATAAATTGAAGACAAGATCTTGATCCTTAACCCCTCAAGTAGGCTCTTAAAAATTAACTAAAATTGTGAACTATCTCCTTAGAAAAATTATATGCAAACATTTATGGTGGAGTATTAGCACTTATAGAAGTCTAGAAATATTAGTTTCAAACATTTCTCAGTTAGGATTTTATTCATAGTGCATAAAACTTAATTGTTAAGTCACTTCTCCACCTGCCTTCCCCAGACATTAAACACCAGAAACATACAGGTTAGATCCCTTACTTGCCTCATTTCCCTGTACATGGAGTGCCTGAGGGCATACCCAACTACCCTGAGTGATGTGCTGTCCCCCAGAGATCTATTGTCCAGCCACCTCTTGGCTTGCTTTCAACAAGTCCCCAACACCGGGAAATACAGGTTAGATCCTTTCCTCAACTCCATTTCCCTGCCCCCTGAGACCCGCTCCTGAGCATGCCCAGCTGTTATGAAATATGCTTGGCCCCCTGAATTCCATTGTCTAGTCTAAGGTGGCCCACTGGAAGCCTGCTGTACCAGGAACATCCAGAAACAACCATATGGCTAAGTGCCAGGTTAAGAACACAATCAACAAAAGCCAGAACAATATGGCACCTTCAGAGTACAGAGTAGGACTGGAAAATCATTTCCAAACAAATGGTCCTAAAAGCAAGCTGGAGTAGCAATTCCAATATTTAATGAAACAAAATTACAATGAAAAGAGATAGGGAAGGACACTGCATACTCATAAAAGGAAAAATCCACCAAGATATCTTCTCAATTCTGAACATCCATACTCGAAATGCAAGGGCACTCACATTTGTAAAAGAAACATTACTAAAGCTTAAATTGTACATTGAACCACACATATTAATAGTGGGAGACTTCAATAACAATGGACAGGCCATCCACACAGAAAATAAACAGAGAAATAATGAAGTTAGCAGAAGTTATCAATCAAATGAACCTAACAGACATCTACAGAATATTTCACCCAAACACAAAAGAAAATACATTCTTCTTAGCACCTGAGGGAACCTTCTCCAAATTTGACCATATAGTTATTTACAAAGCAAGCCTCAAGAAATTCAAGAAAATTTAAGTAACTCCTTGTATCCAATCAGACCACTATGGATTAAAACTAGACATCAGCAACAGAAACAACAGAAATCCTACAAACTCATGGAAACTGAATAACTTTCTCTATACAATGATCACTGGCTCAGGGAAGAAATTAAAAAAGAAAAGACTTTCTAGAATTTGATGAAAATGAAGGCA
>CM052720.1:1285317-1354472 GCA_028551405.1 Uromys caudimaculatus | reverse complement strand
GACCCATTTTTCAGACCACATATGTGGCAGAGAAGTGCCTTGTTGGCCATCAGGAGGAGGAGAGGCCCCAGTAAAGGGGAACGTCAAGGTGGGAATATGGGAGTGGATGGGCGGGTGGGTGGGAGGTGGAATTCCCTCATAGAGATGGGGGAGGGAGAAGTGATAGGTAGTCTCCAAAGAGGAGACCTAGAATGGGGGAAACATTGGAAATGTAAATAATGTATCAAAAAAAAAAAAAAAAAAAAAGAGTGTAAGTTAAAGAAGACAGAAAGAACAAATTAGTAAGCAGCATTCCTTTGTAAGGATTCCTGTCTCTAGCTTCCCACCTTGTGTTCCTGGCATGACTTCTCTCAGTGATTGACTGTTAAATCCTTTTCTTCCAAAGTTGCTCTTGGTTACAGTGTTTTTTATGCAATAGAAACCCTAACTAAAACAGACATAATCCAAATGTAGCCCGCCATTACATAGACCATCTAGCTACTACTTCCCTTTAAAATCAAATGTTTTTCTTACACATTTATATATTTATTTTTATATTTATAGAGTTTTTCCATTAAATTGTTTATTTATTAACTTTATATCCTAATTGCATTCCCCCCTATTGCCAGCGCCCCCTATATAGCCCCTCTGACCATTCCCCACTCCCTTGACTCCTCCTCTGAGAAGGGGAAGGCCCCCTTGGGTAGCAACCCACACTGGCACATCAAGTCACTGCTATACTAGGCACATTCTCTCATCCTCTCTCATTAAGATCAGGCAAGCCTCAGTTAGGGGAACAGGATCCTCAGGTAGGCAACAGAGTCAGGAACACCCTACACTCTAGTTATTAGGGAACCCACGTTAATACCAAGCTGCACATCTGCTACATATGTGCAGGGTTAGGGAGTGTATGGAAGATTAGGTCCAGCCAATGGATGGTCTCTGGTTAGTGATTTAGTCTTTGAGAACCCACAAGGGCCCAGGTTTGTTAACTCTACCTGTGTCCTTGTAGAATCTCTATCACCTTCAGGTCCCTCAATCCTTTCCCCAACTCTTCCACAAGACTCCCCCAGCTCCATCTAATGTTTGTCTCTGGATCTCTGCATCTGTTTTGGTTAGCTAGTAGGTGGAACCTCTCAGAGGACTATTATACAAGGCTCTTCTCTGTAAGAAAAACATAGTATCATTAATAATGTCAGGGATTGGTGCTTGCCTACAGAATGGGTCTTAAGTTGGGCCAGTCATTGGCTGGCCATTCCCTCAGTCTCTGCTCCATCTTTGTCCTGCACTTTGGTTCAAAGGTTTTGTGGGTAGGTTGACATCCTTATACCTTCACTGGGAGTCCTGAGTAGCTACAGGAAGTGGCCATTTCAGGCTCCATATCCCCCTATTCTAGAAGTCTCTGCTAGAGTCACCCTCATAGACTCTCTTGAGCCTCTCCCATCCCAGATCTCTGGCAAGTGCTAGAGGTGTCCCCTAATCGTGCCCACAACCTATTCACTCTCAGTGCCCTCTTTCCCTGGCTCTCCCTACATCTGAAACCATCCTCTGCCACCCAGTTCCCTTCCTCCATCCACCTCTACTGACTATTTTATTTCTGCTTCTAAGTGAGATACAGCATCCTCCCTTAGGCCCTCCTTGTCATTTAGCTTCCTTGGGTCTGTGGATTGTAGTGTGGTTGTCCTGTACTTCATAGTTAATATCTACTTATAAGTAAGTGCATACCATGCAGGTCTTTTTGGGTCTGGAATCTCTCATTTAGGATGACATTTTCTAGTTCCATTTATTTACCTACAAATTTCACGATGTTCTTGTTTGTAGTACCTGAATAGTATTCCATTGTGTAAATCAACCACATTTTCTTTATCCACTCTTTGGCTGAGGGACATCTGAGTTGCTTCCAATTTCTGGCTATTATGAATAAAGCTACTATAAACATAGCTGAGTAAGTGTCCTTATGGTATGGTGGATCATCTCTTGGGTATATGCCCAGGAGTGGAATAGCTGGGACTTGAGGTAGGGTTACTACAAATTTTCTGAGAAAATGCCAAATTGATTTCCAGAGTTGATGCATAAGTTTTCACTCCCACAAATAATGTAGGAGTGTATCTCTTGCTCCACATCCTCTCTAGCATGTGCTGCTGCATGAGGTTTTGATCTTAGCCATTCTGATGGGTGTAAGAAGGAATCTCAAAGTCGTTTTGATTAGCACTTCCCTCTGGAGGTATCACAATCCTGTATTTCAAGCTGTACCACAAAGCAAAGAGGTCAAAATGCTTTTTAGCATTTATGTTTTTAAATTTAGTTCCTCACTCTTGGCTCACATGGATTCTAACTAGCTTATTCTCTATGGTGTAGCATGAAGTACTTCCTCAGAGCCATTAGACCCCATTACATTCTTCCTTACTCAATATACCCGTGTTAGATCCTTATTTCAGTGCATCTACACCAACAAGAATTAGAATTTATCAATACAGAAATTCTTCCTGACGTATAAAACATATCAGAGCAGATATATTCCCTAAGTTCTAGTGGGGCTAAGCCTTAGCTTTATAATTCTCATTTTTATTGTGCCTTGTTGTAAATATACAGAGAGTAGTGTCCCAGACCCTGGCACTTTATTCTAAAAATGATTTAACAGAATGAATAAGAGACTCAACAAAACTGTAATTCTGGTGAGACAAAGTCAGAGACAGAATATAAGGAGAAGACTAAAAAAGCAGAATGCACAAATATTAGTAAGAGAATGAAGAAATAGGATGAGTCAAAGATTAGTCTACTGACTTTTAACCCCCAAAATGTAAGAATGGAATTATTATAAAAGAGTTTAGCTGAATAAAAGTTCTGTTTTGTTTGGGACATGCTAATTTTACTATTGTAGCAAAATACTAGTTAGAAATATAGTGTAGCAGATTGAAAGTGGAAACTGAAGTGAAGGTTATAGTCATGATATTTCCCTGTATTAATTAATTAAATAATCAAGCACAACCCAAAACTTTGAGAATGCCTGAAATACAGGAAACAGAATGTAACTGAAGGGTGCACTTTGGAAGGAAATGTCCACAAAAAGATTACAAATTAGTGAGTGTGCTAAGTTACTGATCCAACTCTGAGAACTTTTCCATTCAACTGCAAAATCTTCACCAACAACAGCATGACACTTTATTTACCTTCATGAGTCAAGGGCAAAAATCAAGGGCGTAAGCCACGTGCTCAGTGCTGTTCTTGGCCTGGGGCACACTGTCGATACACAATTATGTATTAAATCTAAATCAACAGAAACCAAGAACATCTAATTATATTCTTTTCTATCTCATCAAGCTCCTTTTGTGGGTATAATATTCATTATGTAACACCTCCCATCTGAATTAATCTTCCACCCTCTCTTCTACACTATGCTATAGATAAGTATGATTATTTAAATCTACAAATGTATTGCTTGACTTCCAATTTTTGTTTTTGTTACCAGAAATCAATTTTCCTATTCATTTACCTAACTATACTTCATTCATGGGTCTGATTTGGTTTGGTATTTTTGTTTGTCTTCTCTTTCTTTTATTTTAGTGAAAGTAGATTTTTGGCACATAATATATACAGATTATGAAATCCTCTTCCTCTACTCTTCCAACTTTCTCCCTTACCTCTTGACCTGCCACCTTTTTGCTCTCATTAGAAAACAAGCAGACATCTATGAGATTATAATAATATAATATAAAAATATAATAAAATGTTAATAAGATAGAACAAAAACTAACATCGTATAAAACAAACAAACAGAAGGAAAAGAGCCCAAGAGAAGGCTCAAGAATCACAGACCAATTCATTGTATGTGCAGAAATCCCATAAAAGCACGTAACTGAAGCAATACTATATGCACAGTGAATCTGGTGCACACCCAATCAGTCCCTACATATGCTGTTTCAGTCCTTGTGAGTTCATATGAGCTTGGTTCATGTTCATTTAGAGCCCTTTGTTCTCTGGTGTCCTCTGTCCCTTTTGGCTCTTAGATTTTTACCAGCTTCTATCCCACAGAGCTCCCAGGGTGGATTGGATGAAGACATCCCATTTAGGGCTGAGTGTTGCAAAGTCTATCATTTGCTGCATAGTACCTGGCTATAGATCTTTGTATTTGTCCCTCTATGCTTCAGGATGAAGCTTCTCTGAAAGCTTCATGACTGAGAATGACTAAGCTTCTCTGAGCTAATGACTGAGAGAGGTACTGATCTATAAGTATAGCAGAATGCCATTAGAAGTCATTTTCTTAAAATATTTTTGCATAGTAGTATTTGGTTTTACCCTAGAGCCCTGAGCTATCTAGTATAAGATTCTTGGTCACCCAAGTAGTTTCAGGTATGAGATCCATCTGAGGGTCTGGGCTTTGAGTCAAATTAGATATTAGTTGGTTTCTCCTACAAAATTCGTGCCACCATTGTCCTAGTATATCTTACAGGCAAGACACCATTGCATATTAAAAAGAATCCTGCTTGATTCTTAATTTTCTATTTTGGTGACTTGTTTGTTGTTTATTTTTGTATTTTGGTAGCCTGCAGAGTACTTATCTGTACCACAGATGAGAGAGTATAAGAGTGAAGGTTGTATATATAGGCTCCACTTCTCCATATTCAATGATTCCTATAGTTGTGTTCGGCAATGGGGTCTTACTGTTTGTGGAGAGGAACCTATAACCTTGGCAATAGCTTGGATTGTTTGGGTTTTGCCATTGGATCTCTTTGGCCAACAATTCAGTAAGATGAAACCCAGTTCCAATACTACAATCTTCATTTCTTGACAGGACATGGTAATTTGTGTCTGCCCCATTATTTGTAGATTTAATTTAGGAAACCTCATATACATATACATTTTATGATACTTGTACTGTACTAGTTTTTACGCTATCCTTCAAATGGTCCTTAATTTTATCTGTCTCTCCTTGTATTCCCTCCCTTATCACCTTTTCCCCTCCCCTACCTACCTAATATTCCTATTCCAGTCTTCCCCATTCCATTCATAACTATCTATTCCATTTCCCTTTCTTAACAAGATCTATCTGTGCCATCTAGTTCCTTACTCTATACCTAACATCTGAGTTTCAAGGAAATTTAGCATGGCTATCAATAACTTAACAGCTAATATACACATATAAGTAAATGCATACCATATATGTTTTTCTGGGTCTGGGATACCTCAAGTAAGGATGATTCTTTTCTAGCTCTATCTATTTACTGCAGGGAGAGTTTCCTTAATTGTTTATTGGCTAAATAAAGATGGCAAAAGCCAATCTCTTGGCGAAAGATACGGCAGGATATCCAGGCAGGAAGAGAAGGATGGAGTCATTTGGGATTCGGACCAGCTGGGACAGATTAGAAGCTGCAGACATGTAGGTCTCTCTTGGGTACCAATAGTTTGTAGCCTCCGCAGTTGCAAGGAGGAAGAGGCAGGATATTCTTTGCCCAGCCTTTGAGTTATCTGGTCAGTTTTAAAATATAAAGGTCTCTAGTGTTTTCCTTCCACAGGGCTTATGGGAGCTGGGTAAGGAGGCCATTGTAGCATGGGGCAAGCAGTAATCAGAGACCTGAAGATCTAGCATAGGAGTTAAGTGAGACCGGCTGGTCGTTGGAAGTTGGCAGAACCAGCCACCAGGAGGGGGTGGTGGTGGATGGCTCCAGGCATTCTCAGGGGTAATAGGTGGGATGGAAGTGGAGCCAGCAGCGCCCGCATGATCTCAGAACTAAGTTGCAAGAGGCCACAGCACCTGGCAAGGAGACCAGGCAAGAGGAAGCATGCTTCCTAAAACTACATGCTACAATTTATCTGGAATTTTAATATTTCATTCTTTTTCTGTTTTTTGATAGTTTCATTGTATAAATGCACCACATTTTCATTACTTATTCTGTTGAATAGCATGTAGGTTGTATATATTTCTTGTTACTATGAATGGAGCGGTAATGAACATAATTGAGGAAGTGTCCATGTTATAGGATGAAATGTCCTTTGGGTACATGCCCAAGAGGGGTATAGCTGGATCTTGAGGTAGACTGATTCTCATCTTCCTGAGGAAATGCTACATTGATTTCCACAATACCTATACTTTGTACTCCCACAAACAATGGGTTAGTGTTCTCCTTACTTCGCATTCCCAACAGCATAAAGTTTCACTCATTTTATTGATGTTAGTCATTCTGAAGAGTGAAAGATGAAATCTCAACTAGGTTTGATTTGCATTTCCCTGATGATTAATTATGTTGAACATTTCTTTAAGTGTTTTTCAGTCAGTTAAGTTTCCTCTATTGAAAATACTCTGTTTCAATCTGAATCCTATTTTGTAAATGTGTTATTTGTTTTCTTGATATCCAGTTCTTTGATATCGGGTGTATACTTGGTAAAAAATCTTTTCTCATGATGTAGGGTGCCACTTTTTTCAAATGATAGTGTCCATTGCATTACTGACAATTTTTAGTTTCAGGAAGTCCCATTTATTATCAATCTTAATGCCTGTGTTAATGGTGTTCTATTCAGGGAGTCTTCTCCTCTGTCAGGATGCTAAGACTATTTCCTATTTTCTCTTCTATTAGGGTCAGTGTGTCTGATTTTGCATTGAGGTCTTTGATCCATTAAGATTTGTACAAAGTGACAAGTATAGATCTATTTTCATTCTCCTACATGCAGATATTCAGGTGACTAGCACCATTTGTTTAAGATGCTGTCTTTTTCCTGGTTTATTTATAAAATACCTGATGTCTTTATGTGTACAAATTAGTATCAGAGTCTTTAAATCAATTCAGTGGATCAACATGTCTGTTTTGTGCCAATAACATGTTATTTTTATTCCTATAGCTTTATAATAACTTGAAATCAGGCATAATGATACCTCCTGCAGTTATTTTGTTACTCAAGATATTTAAGCTATCGTGGGATTTTTTTCTGTTTCCATATGAATTTTGTTCCAATTTTGATGGGTGTTGCACTGAATCTGTAGAATGCTTTTGGTAGGATTTTTCTTTATTATTACTGATTCATGACCATGGAAGATCTTTCCATTTTCTGATATATTCTTCAGTTTCTTTCTTCAATATCTTAAAATTTTTATCATACAAGTATTTTATCATACAAGAATTACAAGAATTACATACAAGGTATCCCAAGTATTTTATGTTATTCGAGGCTACTGTGAAGTGTTACTTCCTTGTCTTCTTTCTCAGTCTGTTTATTATTCGTATAAGGAGAATTACTGATATTTGTGAGTTAATCTTGTATCCAGCTACTTTGCTTAAATGTTTAATAGATGCAAGTGTTTAATCGTAGACTTTTTAAGGTCATTTATATATACTAGCATATCATCTGCAAATAAAGGTATGTTGAATTATTACTTTCTAATTTGATCTTCTTCACTTGTCTTATTGATCTAGCTACAACTTCAAGTACTATATTGAACAAGTATGGAGAGAGGGAACAACCTTATGTTTTGTTCCTTATTTTAGTGGAATAGCTTTGAGTTTCTCTCTATTTAAGTTGATGTTGGCTATAAGCTTGCTATCAACTATCTTTACTACATTTACTATCTCTGCTGGACTTTTTACATGAAATGATATAGGACTTTTATCGAGTCTTTTCTGTATCTAATAAAATTATCATGCGGGGTTTATTTTAATTTGTTTATATGGTGGATTTATTGACTTGTATATTGAACTATATCTGCATCTCTGGCATAAAGCCTACTTGATTATGTTGGATGATCTTTTTAATATGTTCTTAGATTAAGTTTGTTAGTATTTTTGCATCTATGTTCATAAGGGAAATTGATCTGTATTTCTCTTTCTTCATGAGTCTGTATGTGTTTTAGATATCAGGGTAACGCCTCATAAATCAAATGGGAAAATATTCTTTCATTTCCTATTTTGTGGAATAATGTGAGGGGTATTGGATTTATCTGTTTTTGAAACTTCTCTAAAACCATTTGGCACTGGACTTTTCTTGGTTGGGAGACTTACTGACTTACTGACTGTTTTTATTTTATTGGTATATATATGCTGCTTATCTAATCTTATTTTAACTCTATTAAGTGGTAGAAACAGCTTCTTTCTAGATAATTATTGATTTAATTTAGATATTTTAATTTGGTGTAATAGAGGAATTTTAAGTGTGTTCTTATGACTTTTATTTGCCATATATAAATCGTTGTCTTGGAGGCTTATTGGTGAATAAACACACCCTTTCTAGCTCTTTCTGAACTCTGACTAGCTGGCTCAAATCAGTTGTTCTGGCCCAAACTCCACTTCAAGATGACTGATATAAATTGTCTTCTCTCAGCTTTTAACTTAATTGCTATGCTTAGAAAAACTGCCTCTGAACTCCAAGAACTGTACTGACTGCAAAAACTGAATGCAACTGAACAGAGCTGCACAAACTCAGCTGCATTCAACTGAATTACATTAAATTTCATGTAACTGAAATCAACTGAACTCTACTGTGTTGCATGAACTCAACTGACCTGTACTCACTGAACTGCCTTCTATCTTTTATTCTCCAGATGTAATTGTTTCCTTGGAAGCTTACTGCTGAATAAACTCATCCTTTCTAGCTCTTTCTGAACTATGGGTGGCTGGTTCAACTCAGCTGTTCTGGCCTGAACTCCTCTCTAAGATGACTGATTCAAATTGGCTTCTCTTGGCTTCTGACTAAATCGTTCTGCTTGGTATAGAGGAATTTCCCTAGTTATTGGATTGGCTGATAAAGATGACAGGAAGCCAATCACTGGATGAAGATATGGAAGTAGGATCTTCAAGATATGGAGGCAGATCAGGAAGAGAAGAGGAGGAGAGCGGGGTTAGGTGAGATGGAGGGAGAAGATGGAGGAAGAAGAAGATGAACCAGAACCATGTGGTCTGGAAGAGCCATAAATAGTTAGGGATTTCATAGCTGGACAATAGAGTAGTGAAGTGGTATATTTGTCTAATCTAAGCGTGTAGTTTGTAATTATATTATTGGGTTATGTGTTCTTTTCATGGGTATTTTGGGGTTAGAGATTTACCATTGTAAATCTGTCTAGTACATTATAAGTCTCTAGTGTTTTCATTTCATGGGACTAAGGGGAGCTGAGTGAACAGTAGCTAGCATTCTGCAGGCCAGCCATAGGGAGTGGGTGGCCTGAGAAATGAGAGCGGCCACTCTAAGCATTTTAGGAAAACTAGTTGAGTTAGCTTAGCAAGCTAGCCAACATGGGGGTGGGCAAAACTACCAATGCCTGCAAATAGCTGAATTTAGTGTAGGTTTATTTTTTAAAACTACACGCTACATCTTGGTATAACACTAACTCTGGCAATTTGTTCTAATCTGGCTCCTCATTCACTAACTCATTCTGTCTTTACCTGCAACCTGACTCTGTAAAACTATCCCATTAAAATAGCCTCCTCTCTTTCATTCTCTCTTTGTGTTGCTCTCTTAAATCACTCCTAGTTTCTGTCTTTTCTCATGAAAGTTGTGTATATCCTATATCTGATTCATGCTGTCAAGTCTCTGATTCATCAGTTTGTCTCCCCCTAAATTAGATGTCACTTTCAAACATGGCTGATTCCTTCTACAAACTAACTTTTCCTTCATTGTTTGGCATTAAAAATGTATACTCAGAGCATGTTTGTGCTCATATTCCAGCCAGAGGGATTAAAGGTGTATCATTCCAACCAGATTATACAGACCCAGAAGATCTTTGGATGAGATCCATTGCCAGAGCAGTCATGTTGCTGGATTAAAATTTCTTTATACTTGCTGATTTTTTTTCCCAAATAACTGCTTCTTTCATTCATTCTTTGTGGGGTTCTTTTCCAGCCCTGAGATGATGATGTTTTTGCCTTCTAGTCCTTTTGAATATGATTACTTCTTTTTGTTATACAGATTTCAAATATGCTATTAAGTTACTCATGTGAGAGCTCTCCATTTTTTGTACATAGGCACTTGCCTCTTGAACCACTTTTATTGTGTCCTATAAGTAAGGACAGGTAGTATATTCATTTTCATTAAATTCTAGATTTTTTGTGTGTTTGTTTCTTTAACTTCTATATGTACTTATTTTTCATTCTGTAGTGAATTTTTCAGTTCCCATTGGTTTTTGTTGTTTTTACTGTGGTTAATATCCAGCTTTAATCCATATAGAAGGCAAAGAGTTATTTCAATTTTCTTGTGTCTATTAAGACTTACTTTGTGTCCACTTATGTGATCAATTTTGGATAATGTACCATGAGGTACAGAAAAGGGTTTATTCTTTGGTATTGGGTACTGAAGTCTCCCATTCCCTGTGTGAGAGGGGTAAAATGTGATTTCAGCTGTAGTATTGTTTCTTTAACAAACATCGGTATTGTTGTTTGGTACACAGATGTTAAGAATTGCAACATCCTCTTAGTGAATTTTTTTCTTTAATGAGTATATATGTCTTTCATTATGTTGGGTTTGAAGTCTATATTATCAGATATTAAAAACGTCTACATTAGCTTTCTTCTTAGATAGGTAAATATCTTCACCTATCTATTAATTGAGTTCATATCTGTTCATCTCCTGCATGTAGTAGATGTCTGTGGCCTAGTAGGAAATTCTTCTGTGATCCTAATGAATGTGGCCACTAGGGGGTTTCAGAATAAATGTGTTTGTAAATATTGAGAACTGACATTTAGGAGTGGGAATGACATGCTGGGTGAGAACTGAGTGTGTACACAAGGAGAAGAAAAGAAGAATGTTCCACTAGGATCTTTTCAGTCCTCTGGAAAGAGAGTGAGGAGAAGGCTACAGCAGAAAGTCTGCTGCAGACGTTGGGATGATATTGGAGGGTTAGATTTTGAGGAGTCAAGGGAGAATTGAAGATCTGCAGTTTGCCTACCTGCTTTCCTGGGTAGACTGGCCTGGGGCTTCACAGGTTGTTTCTGCTGGAGTTGGAGCCTGGGATAAAACAATAAGTTGGAGAAGAAAGTTAGTTGGAGAAGAACTGTGTGGTTCACTGGAGATGGGTTGAGGTTGAGGAGGGAGGTTGGAGTAGTTGGTCTGCTACAGAATTAGAGATAAAGTTTGGTTTGTGGGGAGCTGAGGGACAGTGAAAACATGCAGTAGCCAACCTGTTTCTCTGGCTGCAATTTGCTTTGGCATATTTTCAGAGAGTTTCTAACTATATAGCTACCCCGCCTAGATTTCATTATGTAGCCTATGCTCACCTTAAATTCTTGATACTCCTACATTAGGCTTCTGGGTGCTGCTATTATAGGCACATGCCCCTATGCCCATCCCTCACTCATAAATTTAATAACAAATATTGATTGCTTAATGAATCTTCTTATATAGCATCCATAGCCGGAGTTAAAAGTAGCTTTAGTTTTATGGAAGCAATTTGCCCAGCCATTCCCCAACTCTAGTTTTAGTGAAATCAAGTTGAAACTCTCAACTTTGTTAGCAGAGGTGTTTACTCTCCAAACTGGAGCAACTAGTACAAAACACAGAGTGAACCATTGTAACCACATTGCCTACAAGTTCCTATCCTGAATTCCTTCATCCCCACCAGCCATGAACTGTCTTATCACAAACATTATCTCACATTTCTAAAATTGTTTTGCATACCCCTCATTTCCTAAACCTTAAATTTCTCATCAACTTAGATTTCATATCCTTAACTCAATAATATATACCCAGCATTCTACAAATATTTACAAAATGAACCAATGGATGAAACCACAATCATTTATGCAATAACACTTTTAAGTGTGAGTTACTATTTATCACTGATCACTACAAGGCTTGAACCTGAGTTATTTATCCTACTTCCCTAGATATGACACTAAACTTGTAAGTGCTTAAAGAGATAAAAATCAGAGCCCATACTGACAACAGCATTAATATAAAGCATAAGCTTGGGAAACATTCAGATTACAAGTCACAGAGGAAGCTAGGAGCCAAGAACAGTTTTAGAACTGTACTCAGTGATAATCAGACTGCTGCATCTAGAGGAAGAGACAATTTTTATCAAGATGTGGATAAGCAACAATTAAACTGTAATTGATAATCCTGTAAAAGGAAGAATTCATCCAAGTGTCAGGTCTTAAAAAACAGCACTAAAATCACCCACCATGTTTTGTTTTGTTTTCTCATTTAGTTAAGTAGAGGTGAAAACTTGTTATATTTCTCATCAGGGATTTTAATAAATGAGTAACACAGCATTTGCAGGGTTATAAAATAAATATGTACACCCAAAGCAGACAGATCTACTTGAACCCCAAACTGTATTCATCTGTTTACAATATATTTTAATGGTAGAAAGATATTTTAGGTTGAAATGCATTTAAAAGCAGTATTATATAAACACCTGATCAATCTTTTATAACAAATTAATTATAGAAAATGTACATTGAATAGTAAGTGTTGAATTTTAATTTGAAAGGATATGGAGTCACCTAAAAGACAAACTTCTGGCATTTCAGTAAAGTGCAAGTGAGGTGGAAATGCTCTCCTTAAATGCAAGCACACCATTGCATGGGCTGGAGCCCTACCCTGAGTGAAAAGGACAGGAACTGGGCACTTGTTTTCATCTTCTGCTTCTTAACTGCTCCTACAATGTGACCAGTTGCTTTGTGTTTTTGCCACTGACTACCCTACCATGACTGACAGCACATGGAATAGTGAGCCAAAATAAACCTTCCCTTCCTTGAGTTGCTTTTGTCACATAATCTGTCACAGAAAAGAGAAATATTATATGTATTATATATGATATATAATATATATTACATAACTCACTCTATCTTAAATATTTTTAAGTCTACCTACTAAAAGAGTTGTTTATTTTGACATTGCTGTACAAGCAACCTTGAAATTTTTCTTGTCTTCAACACTCAAACTTTTTATTATCCATAAAGCAAAAGGTCCATTTCTCTTTTTCTTACTTCTCTGACAATTCTGCTTTATTTCTGAGTTGAATTATTCTACGTAAGTGGAATAAAACGGTGTTTGCCTTTTTGTGCTCAGCTTATTCTCTTAGTATCATTTCATTAAGCATCATCCATGTGGTAACCTGTGACAAAACTCCTGTTTAAGGCTGAGCAACAATCTGTTGTGCATGCATATGGTACCTTTTACACACTCACACCTCTATGCACACTCAAGTTGCTTCCATCTTTTGTGCATTGTGAATCATAGTATTATAAATATGTATGTGCTCGAAAAATTCCAAGATGTTTTTTTCTTAAGGGCTATGAATGACAACTACATTGGAAGTGAACAAAACTATAAACCAATAGATTAAACATTATGATCTTGACAATAGATTAACAAATATTTCTATGTAAAGTAAAAACAATCAATTTAGCAGTTTTTATCAAGTTTAACATAAAATGCCATGTGTTTGCCAAATATATAATTAGTAGGATCTTTTAGAAATGAAAATAATGTGCTTCAATTTTAAATATATATGTAAATGCTTTTAATGCTACTGAATTTGTTGAATAATTAAAAACTAAACATGTACAAAACCATTGATTACATTGTTTGGTGTTATACATGGACATTTTTGTTGTTCTTCATTATGATAAAAATCTCACAAAATAAATGGTCTGAATTAGTGGTAGTGATCATCGTGAGTACTCCATGAGCTATTTGTAAAATAGAACTTAAAGGTTCTAACAAACTATATACGTTGGATGAGAAAAACAAACTAAACATATGGCTACTTCTACAGCCCTATCTTAGCAGATGGTTAATACTAAGCTTAAAAAACTGAAATGAATTACTTAGCATATTAATATACCATGTGATCTCATTCACCTGCTCAATGAAGCCACATCTTTCTATAATATACATTGCTTACAGCTTGACTCTAAAAGCCAAGACTATAGAAAACTCTAAGAACAGAAAGCACAAAGAACCATAACAAGTGACCCCAACAGTCTCTTACCTGATTTGCTTCAAAGCCTTGAAACAAAAGTGCAATTATACACCAACAGAACAACCTTATGACGAATTCTGCTAAGTTATTCTCACCCTGACAAGTACATACAATGTAGGAAGCTGATAAAGGCAGTATTAATGTTAATTCTTCTGTTCTCTAAATCCAGAAACTAACAATCTCTAAGAGTAATGACCTATTCAAGAAAATAAGCACCCTCCCTAGACCATCTCTAATGTTTAAGTATTGTAGTCCTGATATTTTAGTTATCTGTGCATAAAGCAAATTATTTTTATTGTTATTACATGAAATAAACAAGGATTTCACATAAATTAATTACATTCTTCAGGTAAATAAATGTCTAGCAGATATAAAGAGGATTACTCACTGAAAAGAGACAGCAAAATTTGTGGAGATAAATCATCTGTTAAATACATTCGGTTTCTTCTCACTATTTCCAGAAGTTATGTTCTAGTGGGCCTTCAATTCCCATAGAAAATGTAAGATTGGGTTCTGGTGATGATCTGGTCAAAGCATTCTCAGTAATTAAAATGCCACTTGCATTCTCTAACCTTTGTGCCATTTACATAGCACCACCATTTTGTTATTTTCTTCCCTATTCCCATTTTATTAAAAATAGACTCCTTTTTCATTCAAAATAACTTGTTTACAGTTTCCCCTACTCCTCCCAACTCATTCAGATCCTGGTCTCTCAGAAAAGAACAGGCTTCTAAATGATAATAAGAAAGCATAACAAGACAAAATCCATCATATCAAAATTGAACAAGGCAAACCAACAGAAGTAAATAAAGAGCCCAAGGAAGGCACAGAAGTCAGAAACCCACCTTTTCACACACTTGGAAGTACTGTAAAAATACTAAACTAAAAGCCATAATATGTATGCAGAGGACCTGCTGCAGACTCCTGCAGCCCCTAAGACTTCACAGGTATTTTTGAAATGCTTCTGTATCATCACAATCTGCAGAAACCTCTCCACTTGACAATGTCACATTTTCTTACATAGGAGGGCCTTTTGCAACATACAAGGTACTCACACAGAGTATATGTTCCCAAAGTTGGGTAATGCAGCCATGACTTTGCTTTCAGCCTCACAAAAGTGCCATCTAGTATTCTTGGTATAATTTGAATATGCTTGGCCCAGGCAGTGGAACTATTAGGAGGTATGGCCTGGCTGAATTAGGTGTGGCTTTGTTGGAGGAAGTGTGTCACTATGAGGGTAGGCTTTGAAGATCTGCCCAGCACAAAAGAGACCCTCCTCCTGGCAGCCTGGAGAAGAGTCAGTCTTTTACTGATTACCTTCAAAATAAGATGTAAAACTCTCAGCATCTCCAGCTTCTTGTCTGCCTGGATGTTGCCATGCTTTTTGCCATGATGATAAAGGACTAAACCTCTGAAACTGTAGGCCTGCTCCAACTGAATGTTTGCATTTATAAGAGTTGCCTTGGTCATGGTGTCTCTTTACAGCTTTGGAAACCCTAATTAAGACATATGCTTTTGAAAAAGTTGCTTGTGGGGTGCCTTCATAGGCAAATCAAAGGTTGGGTTTCTTTGTTTTTGTTTTGCTTTTGCTAGTTTGTTTGGTTTTTTTGTTTGTGGCTGTGCAGTGTTATTGATCTATTAATGTTTCTCTTATGGCAAGCATCTCTAGAGCTTATGTCCAAAGAAAGTTAAGACTATACTCACATTTTTCCTGTAAGGCACATTCCAGCCAACTTGTGCTTTAGAACACTAGATAGCACGCACACTGTACCATGCAAGGAGATGATTTTAAAAAGTGAAAACACTGAAGAAAGTGTAAAACTGTGAAAAATATGGCACTAACAAGGTCTGAAAAGAAAATCGTGTACATGAAGAAAGCTAGGGAAGACAATGACATGTTCCTTTATCAAGAACGTGTATGGTGGACAGCAGACTAATTTCTTTCAGTCTTGTGCATGTACATAAATGACTATAAAGGACAGAATATTAATTTTGAATTGCTAATATATGCTCTTAAATAAATAGAAATTTCAAGCTAGGCTTTAAGGCATAAGGCTGAAAGAATTACATTAGTGTTATAGGTTTCAGAACTACATATATACAGAAATTGTCAGGATTCAGTTCCATACAGTACTCACTCACTGCAGGATCTGCCTGTAAGCAGCTGTTTCTTAATGCCACATCTAATTAAGTTCAACACAAGTAGAAAATCAAAATCATACAAGTAACTGATTTTCATTTCAAATTATTATAAAGGCAGAGCAGGTTTCTTTTTTCACTTAAAAGTTAGACCAAAAAAAATTTAAATCTTTACAACTGAAAAAGTTAAATGACATACGAGGTTGATCTTAAATCATGGACCTGTAAGTGAACTTGAATTTTCTGCTTTGACTTTTCACTATAAGAGGTTATTAGAGTCTCATCCAAAATTATGGCTCAGCCAGATCTGTGAAAATTTCCAACCCCAGGCTCCACTGATCCCTAGGGCAAGGCCACTGGAGTTTAGCTATAGAGCCCAGATTAAGTATAAATCCAAGGAACCTGAGCACTGTGGTGTTTCATCTCCCTGACAGCAGGAAAAGCTGTACTTGCCCTTTCTCTCTCCATGTAACTGTTCACCAGAGATTTAGAAAAGTAATAAGTTCCAGAAGGACCGGTATTTAAAATGAGCTTATCATGAAAAATCAATATAAAATAAACATAATTTACTTAAACATTTTATTTTTATAGTTTTGATGTATATATGTACCCATGAGATGATTATTAGAATCAAGGTCCTAAGAAAATGACCTTTAGAATTTATAACCCTTCCTTCCAATCCAGTCTCACCTATCTCATCTCCTGTTTACATGTTTGCCTGCTCTCATTTTTGTCACTATTAATTCATTTTATCTTTTACAAGTTTATTTAAATAGAATAGATAACCTGGAATGATAGTGCTGGGTATTTTTTATACAACAGGTGTTTGAGATTCATTGTTGAAGTGGCACATGTCAAGAGTTCAATTCTTTTTATTGTTGATTACAATTAATTTGTGGGTGTTGTGTTTAGTACAATTGTTAGTTTGTTGACCTATTGACAAACATTTGTTTTGTATCGTCTTGTGGGCTACTGAAAATACAGTGGCTTAGAACAACTTGGTAGAGTTTCGCAAGAACAGTACTGCTCCACAGAGTTCCCTTTCTTGAATAGTCAGGGTTTCTGGAACAAAGTGAGCTGGCCCTGGAGTTAAGCTGTGAGCTTCCAACCCTGAAGAAAGAAGCTGATTTACAAAATTGTCCTCTTTTACATTCAAATCAGCAGAATGTGAAGACATCCATTTCTTTGCATTCTCTGTCATTTCGTATTTCCCAATTCTCTCCACTTTAGCTACTCCAAGTAGTATGTAGTGTGATGTGGCTTTAATTCACAGTTTCCTAATGAAGTCTCTTCATGTATTTGCCACGTATAAATCTTCTTTGCTGTGTGACTGTTCAGTTTTGTGGTCTTGCTCTATTTTTTTATGTTTTGGCTACATGCATACAGGTGCACCACATGCTTATCTGGTGCCTGGGGTGGTCAGCAAAGGGCAACGGACACCCCCTGTCCCTGAACTGGAGTCACAGGTGATTGTTAGCCACCACGTGGGTACTGTGAATGAAACACTGGTCCTCCAAATCTTAGCACACATAGCTTCTGTCACTGGAGGAAAAGAAAGTGTCTGAAACAATGCTGGGAAAGTTAGATGTCCCCATGCAGAAGAAAGAAATTAGATCTATAGCTATCAGCTTGCACGAAAACTAACTCCAAAGGGGTAACTTTTAATGTCACATTTTTTCTATTAGAGTTCCACATTTCAATCTGAATTTTGGAATCAATTTATCAGTGGGTAGGAAGACAGACTTCTTTGATTTTTATTTGGATTTCACTATATTTATAGATCAACATATGGATCAATAACACTATGAATTGTCTAAATCATCAACATATTATGTGGCTACATGAATTTAGGAAGTTAATTTCTTTCTACAATGTGGTATAATCTGTGAGTAGGCCAAAATGCTTTTTATTATATAGATTCATTTTCCTTGCTATTATATTGTTTTTCAATTTCAGTTTTAATTATTCATCACTAGCATGTAGAAATACAATCAGTGGTTGTATAGCAATTATTCCATAGCCTTTTTTTATTCACTATGGCCTAGTTTGCTTGCTTCCTTCCTTCTTCCTTCACTTTTCCATCTTTTCTTCCTTCCTTTTTTCTTTCTCTTCCTCCTCCTCTTCATTTTCTTTTTTGTCATGTGCTCCTGGTCCACCATGTCTAAGGAAGACATCATGTTCTCTCCATCTTCTTTTGCCTTCTTCCTCCTTCTCCTTTTTCCTTTCTTTCTTCTTTCTTTCTTTCTTTCTTTCTTTCTTTCTTTCTTTCTTTCTTTCTTTCTTTCTTTTTTTCTTTCTTCTTCTTCTTCTTCTTCTTCTTCTTCTTCTTCTTCTTCTTCTTCTTCTTCTTCTTCTTCTTCTTTCCTTCTCCTCCTCCTCCTCCTCCTCCTCCTCTTTCTCCTTCTCCTCCTTCTTCCTCCTCTTCTTCTTCTTCTTTTTGTCTCCTCGTGATACCTACCTATAACCCACAGCCTGGTATCCAAAGCCCCATCTACTTCTATTCTCCCCAGTATTACCACAAAATTGATGAAGTCAAATGGCTACTACTTTGAAAGTTATCTATAATCTATAATCTATATTATATATATATATATATATATATATATTGATTTATGTCACAAAAACATCATCTGTTTTTAATGGCAGATTATTAAAATGTTAGTAGCCCATCCTTAAATAAATACATTTGAAATTAAACATTTGGTATTCAGAGATGACCTCAGAGATTCAAGGCCCCTTCAATAGCTTAAATCTTACATTTTGCTGAAAAATAGTTATGTATTTGGCCAGAAATGCTATCTCTCATGCAAGTGTAAAACAAGAGAACAGATCAATATCAATATTGTTACTTGAAAGATTCTTTTTTTTTTTTTTTTCTTTTTTTTTTTGGTTTTTCGAGACAGGGTTTCTCCTTGTAGCCCTGGCTGTCCTGGAACTCACTCTGTAGACCAGACTGGCCTCGAACTCAGAAATCCACCTGCCTCTGCCTCCCAAGTGCTGGGATTAAAGGCGTGCGCCACCACTGCCCAGCACTTGAAAGATTCTAAAACCAGTTATCAGGCTATCTAAATACAAACAGCAAACAATATAATTCCTGAGTGGCAGGGAAAAGGTGGGTGGTAATAGTCACTGTCTCAGTGAGAGTTTCTATTCCTGCACAAACATCATGACCAAGAAGCAAGTTTGGGAGGAAAGGGTTTATTGAGCTTACACTTCCATGCTGCTGTTCATCACAAAAGGAAGTCAGGACTGGAACTCAAGGGGGTCAAGAAGCAGGAGCTGATGCAGAGACCATGGAGGAATGCTGCTTACTGGCTTGCTTGCTTCTAGTTTGCTCAGCCTGCTTTCTTATGGAACCCAAGACTTCCAGCCCACAGATGGCACCACTCACAAGGGGCCCTCCTGCCTTGATCACTAACTGAGAAAATGCCTTACTGCTGGATCTCATGGAGGTATTTTCTCAACTGAAACTCCTTTCTCTGTGATAACTCTAGCTTGTGTCAAATTGACACACCAAACTAGCCAGTACAGTCACATTAGTGAATTTCAGAGCAAATCATACTTAAGATAACCCTATAAACAATTAGGGAATAAAAAATTTTCAGATACTGGGCATTAAGCAATAATCAGCCTTTAAATCTGGAAGACAGAATTGTGTAATAGTCCCAATCTTCTGTCTCGGCAGATTTTTTAGGTTGGGCTTAGGAAGAGGAAGACAAAAGTGGAGTGTAGCTGACCACAAAATTGAGTTTATAGGGGAGATTTTTGTACCCATTGAATCAAAAATGCACTCCTATTGTACTTATGATAAAGGTGTGAATGTGGACCTTCAGCACATGAGGCCTTTCAGTCATTGTGAGGCTCACTCTCAACAGTAGCCCCAGGACTTATGGCTCTTTCTTCAACTCCTCCACACTCTTTGCTGCAGGCCTAGAGCAGAAAAAGCTAGGTAAGCTTGGAATTTTCTCTTTTTATTTTCACAGACATCTGTTACCATAATAGAGAGCTAATAAACAAAGGCCCAAAATGGTATAGGAAGGAAAGGACACTTACTGAGTAGGTGAAGAGAGGTGGATGTTTAGTTAAGGTGGTGGGAAGAAGCAGCTGTTGGAGCAGAAGCCAGTAGAATCAAATGATCAATATTTACCTTAGGAGATCAACAGCTTGATTCTGAGAAGTCAAGTTTTTTGGAAGGGAACTCATTTAAGCAACGTCCAAGGCTTGGCCACCAGAAGAATGAAAAATGAAGTAAAAAGGAAAGGAAAGGACATGACTGCTCTGAGGTGCGGTGAAGGAGAAAGTTTATTATAGATATGTGGGAGAGCTGAGCCAGAGTCAGAAACAGCATGAGAGAGCCCAGTGTGGAGATGACCAGACTGAGATGGTCCATGTAGGGAGAGGGGGAGGGAAAGGAAGAAGGGAAAGGAGGAAACTATTTTTAGCAGCCAGGAAGGCAAAGGTACTAGAGGCAGGGTATGCGAACTATGTTCTGTACTAGGTAGGGACTGAGGGTTCCTGGGAGAACCTGGAGGCTATGTCCAATTTGATATATTAAATAGGCACCTCAGCTGTTTGTCCCAGGTTCGAAACTTAACATATTGTATGTGTGTATGTGTGTATGTGCATGTGTGTGTGTGTGTGTGTGTGTGCGCGCGCGCGCGCGCGTGTGTGTGTAGTACATTACTTGACATCGTGAAATTTACCCATTCATTCTTCATTTTTCTTTTTCTTTTTCTTGGATTGGACGTTTACTTTATTTACATTTCAAATATTTTCCCCTTTCCAGGTCTCCCCTTTGAAAACCCGCTGTCCCATCCCCCCCTCCCCTGCCTCTATGAGGGTGCTCCCCCACCCACAACCAACCCACCCCTGTCTTCCATCTCTGGCATTCCCCTACACTGGAGCATTGAACACCCTCAGGCCCAAGGGACTCTCTTCCCAGTGATGTCCAACAAAGCCCTCCTCTGCCACATATTCGGCCAACACCATGGGTCCCAACATGTGTATTCTTTGGTTGGTGGCCCAGTCTCTGCGAGCACTGGGGGGTCTGGCCAGTTGACAGTGTTGCTCTCTCCAGTGTTGCTGCAAACCCCCTCAGCTCTGTCAGTCCCTTCCCCAACTCCCCCACCCAGGACAACACAGTGCAATGATTGACTGCGAGCATCTGCTTCTGTGTTTGTCAAGCTCTGCCTGAGCCTCTCAAGAGACTTCTTATCATGCTTCCATCAGCAAGCACTTCTGAGCATCCACAATAACGTCCAGGTTTGGTGGCTGTATATGGGATGGATCCCCAGGTGGGGCAGTCTCTGGATGGCCTTTCCTTCAGTCTCTGCTCCATACTTTGTCTCCATATTTCCTGTGAGTATTTTGATCACCTTTCTAAGAAGGACTGAAGCATCCACATTTTGGTCTTCCTTCTTCTTAGGCTTCATATGGCCTGTGAATTGAATTTTGGGTAATCTGAACTTTTGGGCTAATATGAACTTATCAGTGAGTACGTACCGTGTTTGGTTTTTTGTGACTGAGTTCACTTCACTCAGGATGATATTTTCAAGTTCCATCCATTTGCCTGTGAATTTCATGACGTTGTTGTTTTTAATAGCCAAGTAGTATTCCATTGTGTAAATGTACCACATTTTCTGTATCCATTCCTCTGTTGAGGGACATCTGGGTTGTTTCCACCTTCTGGCTATTCTAAATATGGCTGCTATGAGCATGGGTCCTTATTACATGTTGGAACATCTTTTGGGTATATGCCCAGATGTGGTATAGCTGGGCCCTTAGGTAGTACTATGTCCAATTTTTCTGAGGAACCGCCAGACTGATTTTTTGAGTGGTTTTACCAGCTTGCAATCCCACCAGCAATGGAGCAGTGTTCCTCTTTCTCCACATCTTTGCCAGCATCTACTGTCACCTGAGTTTTTGTTCTTAGCCATGCTGAATGGTGTGAGGTGGAATCTCAAGGTTGTTTTGATTTGCATTTCCCTAATGACTAAGGATGTTGAACACTTCTTTAGGTGCTTCTCAGCCCTTCACATTTCCTCAGCTGAGAATTCTGTTTAGCTCTGTTCCCTATTTTTTAATAGGGTTATTTGTTTCTCTGGAGTCTAACTTCTTGAGCTCTTTGTATATATTGGATATTAGCCCTCTATCAGATGTAGGGTTGGTAAAGATCTTTTCCCTATCTGTTGGTTGCCATTTTGTCCTATTGACAGTGTCCTTAGCCGTACAGAAGCTTTGCAATTTTATGAGGTCCCATTTGTAGATTCTTGATCTTAGAGTATAAGCCATTGATGTTCTGATCAGGAACTTTTCCCCTGTGCCCATATGTTTGAGACTTTTCCCCACTTTCTCTTCTATTAGATTCAGTGTATCTGGTTTTATGTGGAGGTCATTGATCAGCTGTAGAAGTTCTCTGATGGAGTTTTTGGGATCACTTAAGTATACTATCATATCATCTTCACTAGCAAATAAGCTTGTATGTGTTTATTTGTTGAGGTTGTTCTGGTACTGTGTATTCAAATTCTAAATTCTGAACCCCAAGATCTGGTTGCCCCCAACAGAGTAAATTCTCACATATAGCAGCCTATGTTGTGTAAACTTTCTCCTAAACTTAAAGCTATTTGTTAAATAAAAGTGACTACAGCCCTCCCACCCCTACCCCCATGAGACTCAAACAGCAAGTACTCGGGGAGCAGAGATGGGGAATTAACAGTCTAGCACATAGAAAAATAGATTAGGAGTAATTCACCCAGTAATTCTGTTAAAGCTGATTAAATAAATCCAAAGAACTTTTCCTTGATTATTGGGGCACTAACCAGGTCATATTAAGAACTATGGAGTTAATTAATAACTTTTAAAGCAACATTAATCATACAAAAATGACACTTTCAGATATACATAGTGCAAAATTTAATCTAGTTAACATGTATATCAACTCACCATTTTTGTCATTAAGTCATGTTCTTCACACAAAGAATTTCCCTGGAATAGAATATATCATCTTTAGCTGTAATTACCAGGGGGTATATTGTATTACTTGAATTTATTTCTCATAACACTAATTTTATGTCCTTTTATCATGTTTTAACAAGTTATCAACCTCCCAACATCCCCAGCTCTCTGTTTTTATAGAATCAGTGTTTTCAGACTCCACTATTATCCCTGAAGTTATAAAACATTTGTCTTCTGTGTGCTGACTTATTTTACTTAGCATAATATCCAGAAGCATATACATTCACCACAGAGGTGAATGATTCTTCTTGTATAAACAGTATTCCATCCTGATTATCTACCACATTCTTTTATATTGCTTATTCTTTAAGTTGATATGTGAGGCCATAAAATAGATTAGTTAGAAATTGCTAAGTTTGTACCAATTAAGCAATACACTCCCAAGGAATCTACTCAGTGTTCGGAAATTATGAGGTTTTCCAATCTGGTTCATAGGACACTCACTATTTCTGGCTGTGTTCAATGTGTCATTTTTTTTTTTATTATTCTTTCAAGGTGGTTCCCTACCCAAGCAGGTTCCTAGTATATATGTACTGATCTGTTTGCTAAATATCTGAAAAAACACTCCTCAGAACTAGGGATTTCTTTCTGTTCATACTCCTAGGATGTCTACTTCTTTTCTCAGGGAACCCTGGGTGCCCTGACCTCCTCCTCCACCTCTCAAAGTAAGACACCTCCAGACTCTCTGTAAGCGTTCCTCAGCCTACGCTGGAGCCTAGAAGCTGTCACAGAGAGGCATCCTGAGCCAGCACACAGGCTTATCTCATGTTTCCTGCCATTCAGGAATCATCTTGTTTGCTGTTCATATTTAGATAGTTAGCTGATACCTGGTTTTACAATCTTTCAAGTAACAATATTGATCTGTTCACCTAGCTTACACTTACATGCGAGATAGCATTCCTGGTCAAATACATAACTACTTTTCAACAAAATATAAAATTTAAGCTATTTAAGAGGCCTTCAATCTCTGAGGTCATCTCTGAATACCTGTTTAATTTTAAATGTATTTATTTAAAGATGGGCTACCACATTTTAATAATCTGCCATTAAAAACACTAAATGATGTTTTTGTGACACATACTATGGTAAATTTAATGTAAACAAGAAATTATTAAGTTTCAAACCTGGGACAAATAGCTGAGGTTCCTATTTAATATGTCAAAGTAGACATGGCTTCCAGGTTCTCCCAGTATCCTTAGTCCCTCCCTGTTACAGATGTATAGCTGGCATACCTGTAGGCTTAGAATTTTTTGTATCTTTTATTTATTTTTTAAAATTTAATATTATTTATTTACATTTCAAATGTTATCCCCTTTCCCGGTTTCCCCTCTGCAAATACCTTATCCCATCCCCCCTTACCCTGCTTCTATGAGGGTGCTCCCCCACCAACCTACCCACTCCTACCTCACCGCCCTAACGTTCTTCTATACTGGGGCATCAAGCCTTCACAGGACCAAGGGCCTCCCCTCCCATCAATGCCAGATAAGGCTCCTTCAGCTTTTTCAGTCCTTCCCCTAACTCCACCATTGAGGTCCTTGTGCTCAGTCTAATGGTTACCTGCGAGCATCCACATCTGTATTGGGCAGAATCTGGCAGAGCCTCTCAGGAGACAGGTGTATAAGGCTCCTGTCAGCAAGCACTTCTTGACATCAGCAGTAGTGTCTGGGTTTGGTGTCTGCATCTGGGATGGATCCCCAGATGGGACAATCTCTGGATGGCCTTTTCTTCAGTCTCTGCTCCACTGTTTGTTCCTGTATTTCCTTTAGAAAGGAGCAATTCTGGGTTAAAATTTTGGAGATGGGTGGGTGGCCCCATCCCTCAACCAAGGGGATATGGTCTCAATAGGTTCTCTCTCCCCTTTCTGGGGTATTTCAGCTAATGTCATCCCTGTGGGGTCCTGGGAGGCTCTTGCTTTCCTGGCATCTAGGACTTTCTGGTTTCTCCTACCAGTTCCCCATCCCCCATTGCTACACACCTCTGTTCAACATCCTGACCCTCTGTACATCTCCTGCATCTCCTCACATACCTGATTCTTCCCTACCTTTCCCCCCCCCCTCTTTTCTTCCTCCCAAGTCCTTCCCACCCTCTACTTCCCTTGATATTTTCTTCCCCCTTCTAAGTAGTACTGAAGCATTCACACTTTGGTCTTTCTTTCTCTTGAGCTTCATGTAGTTCATGAGTTGTATTGTGGGTATTCCACGTTCTTTGCCAAATACCCACTTATCAGTGAGTACTTTTCTGACTGGTACATCACTCAGGCTGACACTTTCTAGATCCATCCATTTGCCTGTGAATTTCATGAAGTCATTGTTTTAATAGCTGACTAATATTCCATTGTGTAAATGTACCACATTTTCTGTATCTATTCCTCTGTTGAGGGACATCTGTGTTGTTCTCCACTTCTGGATATTATAAATATGGCTGCTATGAACATAGTAGAGTATATGTCCTTATTACATATTGGAGCATCTTCTGGGTATATGCCTAGGGGTGCTATAGCTGGGTCCTCAGGTAGTACTATGTCCAATATTCTGAGGAACCACCAGACTGATTTTAAGAGTGGTTGTACCAGCTTGCAATCCCACCAGCAATGGAGGAATATTCCTCTTTCTGTATATCCTCACCAGCATCTGCTGTCACCTGAGTTTTTGATCTTAGCCATTCTAAGTGGTGTGAGGTGTAAACTCAGGGTTGTTTTGATTTTCATTTCCCTGATGACTAAGAATGTTGAACATTTCTTTGGTGCTTCTCAGTCATTCGATATTCCTCAGTTGAGAATTCTTTCTTTAGCTCTATACCCCATTTTTAATAGGGTTATTTGGTTCTCTGGAGTCTACCTTTTTGAGTTCCTTGTGTATTTTGGATATTAGCTCTCTATCAGATGTAGAGTTGGTAAAGATCTTTTCTTAATCTGTAGGCTGCCCTTTTGTCCTATTGATAGTGTCCTTTGCCTTACAGAAGCTTTTCATTATCATGAGGTCCCATTTGTCAATTGTTGATCTTAGAGCATGAACCGTTGGTGTTCTGTTAAGGAAATGTTCCCCTGTGCCAGTATGTTGGAGGTGCTTTCCCACTTTCTCTTTTGTTAGATTCACCATATTGGGTTTTATGTGGAGATCGTTGATCCAGTTGGACTTGGGCTTTGTACAAGGAGATAAGAAATGATTGATTTGCATTCTTCTACATGCTGACCACCAGTTTCAGTTGAACCAGTGCCATTTGTTGAAAATGCTGTCTTTTTTTCCACTGGATGGTTTTAGCTCCTTTGTCAAAGATCAAGGGATCATAGATGTGTGAGTTCATTTCTGGGTCTTCAATTCTATTCCACTGGTCTACCTGCCTGTCACTGTACCAATACCGTGTGGTTTCTATCACTATTTCTCTGTAGTATAGCTTGAAGTCAGGGATGGTGATGCCCCTAGAAGTTCTTTTATTGTTGAGAATAGTTTTCCCTACCCTGGGTTTTGGTTATTCTAAATGAATTTCCAAATTTCTCTTTCTAACTCTATGAAGAATTGAGTGGGAATTTTGATGGGGATTGCATTGAATCTGTAGATTGCTTTCAGCAGGATGGCCATTTTTACTATATTAATCCTGCCAGTCCTCATTTCCTCCCCACAAGGGAGATTTTTCCATTTTCTGAGATCTTCCTGGATTTCTTTCCTCAGGGAATTGAAGTTCTTGTCATACAAATCTTTCACTTGCTTGGTTAGTGTCACACCAAGGTATTTTATATTATTTGTGATTATTGTGAAGGCTGTCGTTTCCATAATTTATCAGCCTGTTTATCCTTTGAGTAGAGGAAGGCTACTGCTTTGAGTTAATTTTTTCTATCAAGCTACTGTGCTGAAGTTGTTTAACAGCTGTAGGAGTTCTCTGGTGGAATTTTTGGGGTCACTTAAGTATACTATCATATCATCTGCAAAGAGTGATATTTTGACTTCTTCCTTTCCAATTTGTATCCCATTGACCTTTTGTTTTCTAATTGCTCTGGCTAGGACTTCGAATACTATATTTAATAGGTAGGGACAGAGTGGGCAGCCTTGTCTAGTCCCTGATTTTAGTGGGATTGCTTCAAGTTTCAATCCATTTAGTTTGCTATTGGCTACTGGTTTGCTCTATATTGCTCTTACTACATTTAGGTATAAGCCTCGAATTCCTAGTCTTTCCAAGACTTTTACCATGAAGGGGTGTTGAATTTTGTCAAATACTTTTTAAGCTTCTAATGAGATGATCATGTGGGTTTTTTCTTTGAACTTGTTTATATAATGGGTTATGTTGATGGATGTCCGTATATTGAACCATCCCTGCATCCTTGGGATGAATCATACTAAATGATCATTTTGATGTGTTCTTGGATTTGGTTTGTGAGACTTTTATTGAGTATATTTGCATTGATATTCATAAGGGAAATTGGTCTGAAATTCTCTTTCTTTGTTGAGTCTTTGTGTGGTTTAGGTATAAGTGTAATTATGGCTTCATAGAACAAATTAGCTGGTGTTCCTTCTGTTTCTATTTTCTGGAATAGATTGAAGAGTATTGGTATTATGTCTTCTCTGAAGTCTGATAGAATTCTGCACTAAACCCATCTGGTGCTGGGCTTTTTTGTGGCTGGGAGACTTTTAATGACTGCTTCTATTTCTTCAGGGGTTATGGGACTGCTTAACTTTGGTACATGGTATCTGTCTAGAAAATTGTCCATTTCATCCAGATTTTCCAGTTTTGTTTAGTATAGCTTTTGTAGTAGGATCTGGTGATTTTTTTTTTAATTTCCTCAGTTTCTGTTGTTATGTCTCCCTTTTCATTTTGTTTTTTGTTTGTTTGTTTGTTTGTTTTCGTTTTTATTTTTTTTTTAATTTGGATATTGTCTCTGTGCCCTCTGGTTAGTCTGGCTAAGGGTTTCTCTATCTTGTTGATTTTCTCAAAGAACCAGCTCTTGGTTTTGTTGATTCTTTGTATAGTTCTTTTTGTTTCTACTTGGTTGATTTCAGCCCTTAGTTTGACTATTTTCTGCTGTCTACTCCTTTTGGGTGCATTTACTTCCTTTTGTTCTAGAACTTTCAGGTGTATATGCTCTCTCCAATTTCTTTTTGGAAGTACTGAGAGCTATGAGTTTTCCTCTTAGCACTGCTTTCATTGTGTTGCATAAGTTTGGGTATGCTGTGTCTTCATTTTTATTAAATTCTAAAAACTCTTTAATTTCTTTCATTATTCCTTCCCTGACCAAGTTATTGTTGAGTAGAGCGTTGTTCAACTTCCATGTATATGTGGGCTTTCTGTTGTTTTTGCTATTACTGAAGACCAGCCTTAGTCCATGGTGATCTGAAAGGATGCATGAGACTATTTCAATCTTCTTGTATCTGTTGAGTCCTGTTTTGAGACCAATTATATGGTCAATTTTGGAGATGGTACCATGTGGTGCTGAGAAGGTATACTCTCTTGTTTTAGGATGGAATGTTCTATAGATATCTGTTAAATCCATTTGGTTCATAACTTCTGTTAGTTTCACTGTGTCTTTGTTTAGTTTCTCTTTTCATGATCTGTCCAATGATGATAGTGGGGTGTTGAAGTATCCCACTATTATTTTATGATGTTCTTTCTTTCTTTCTTTCTTTCTTTCTTTCTTTCTTTCTTTCTTTCTTTCTTTCTTTCTTTCTTTCTTTCTTTCGTGTGTGAGTGTGTGTGTGTGTGTGTGTGTGTGTGTGTGTGTGTGTGTGTGTGCGCATTTGGTGTTTTGACTATTATGTGATAGGAGGAATTTCTTTTCTTGTCCAATCTATTTGGAGTTCTGTAGACTTCTTTTATGTTCATGGGCATCTTTTTCTTTAGGTTAGGGAAGTTTTCTTCTATAATTTTGTTGAAGATATTGGCCCTTTAAGTTGGGAATCTTCTCTCTCTACTATACCTATTATCCTTAGGTTTGGCCTTCTCATTGTGTCCTGGATTTCCTGGATGGTTTTTTGTTAGGAGCTTTTTGCATTTTGCATTTTCTTTGACTGTTGTGTCAGTGTTTTTTATGGTATCTTCTGCCCCTGGAATGCTCTCTTCTATCTCTTGTATTCTGTTGGTGATGCTTTCATCTATGACTCCTGATCTCTTTCCTAGGTTTTCTATATCCAGGGGTGTCACTTTTTTGTGATTTCTTTATTGCTTCTATTTCCATTTTTAGATCCTGGATGCTTTTGTTCAATTCCTTCACCTGTTTGGTTGTACTTTCCTGTAATTCTTTAAAGGATTTTTATGTTTCCTCTTTAAGGGCTTCTACTTGTTTACCTGTGTTCTCCCGTATTTCTTTAAAGAATTATTTATGTCTTTCTTAGAAATCTGAGTCTTGCTTTTCCAGTGTGTTGGGGTATCCAGTACTTGCTGTGGTGGGAGAACTTGGTTCTGATCATGTCAAGTAACCTTGGTTTCTATTGCTTATATTCTTGCCCTTGCCTCTAGCCATCTGGTTATCTCTGGTGTTAGCTGGTCTTGCTTTTGCTGACTGGAGCTTGTCCCTCTTGTGGGCCTGTGAACCTGTGATCTTACCAGCTCTCACTGAGTAGGATTTGTGTATGGAGGGCTGTGGGGCACCCTTAGCTCTGGGATGCAGATAGTAACTGGAAGGATCCTGTCCCCATCTGTTCTGCGATTCCTGTGCCCTGTGCACTTCTGGCAGGTACCTCTTTGGACAGTTATTGTAGCAAAAGTAGTGATCTCACCTGTGGGCTTAGGAGTGAGAGTGCTCCTGGAAGACCATCTGTCTCCAGACAGAATTTGGGTATGGTGGGCTGTGGGATAGCCTTAGCTCAGGGGCACAGATGGAGACTGGAAGGATCCTGTCCAATGATAAAAAATTAAGATTATATTTTCTACAACAACTGTGTATGTGGTTCAACTCTGGTTTACAATATATTGCTGTATGGTGATAAAATTTCAAGGTTTAAATGTCTATTCAAACTAGCAAAAACTGACTTAAAGATTTAAATCTATGTACTTGTATTTTTGCTAATAGTTTAACAGCAAGCTTCAAGAAACAACATGTTTGATAAATAAGGTATATTTGATAAATAAGTTATGTTTTATTTCTTTTAAGGCTAAACCTAACAGAGATAAGGCTAAAAAATCTTGATCTTACAAAGGTTACTAGCTATTAAAGATTACTAAGCCATGAAAGTTAATAATTACTTTATAAATGATCAAATACTTCTATGGGTAGAACTATACTTATGATCATGTAAAGTACTGATATAATTAATTAAAACGATAAGCTTTATTTAGCCTCTTATATATGTTTTTAAAACTAAGCCTAAAACAAGTAAATAAATAGCAAGCAAAGTTTATTTAGTTTTGATATATTTAAAAGATTGATAGTCATCAAACTCTTCCTATATCTGCTGAATATGGCATTTAAAATGTTTTATAAAAGAATTTCCCATGATAGAGAGACCTACTAGCTCCTGGCAGCACCCCTCTGATCTCTTCCAAAGAAGATGGTGGGTCATGAAGAACCCCACCTAGAGCTTGCTTTAAATGTGGCAAAGTTAGCCATTGAAAAGCTGCCCTTTACCTCACTGCCACTAGGACTCTGTCCAATCTGTGGACAAGCAAGATACTGGTAAGTTGATTTCTCTCTTTGCCTGGACAGGAGGTCAGTCTTCTGCCTCCAGAAGGAAGTCTGTCAGATCTTCTGGGCCTGGTGGCCAAAGATTGACTCTACCCTAGAACCTCTGTCCCCAACTACTGTGAAGGAACCTAAGGTGATTGTACAGGTAGCTGGCAAGTTTCTGTCATTTTTAATAGATTTAGGAGCTGCTTGGTCTGTACTTCCTCCGTACTCTGGTGAAATGTATCCTTCTCATGTCTCTGATGGGGTTGATGACTAGGCCCCTGATAGGCTTCAGCTTCCTCCTCATTTCTTTTCTTTTGTAAATCAGGCTTCAAGCATCAGTTTTCTAGGTCTCCAGCTTAGAAAGAAACAGTTTAACTAGCTAAATGACTCTAAGGAGAGATCAGCTCACAAAACAGGTTTCAAAGTGATTTTCTACTATTCCTTTATTTAAAGTAACTTGCTTTACTATGTATCTGACTCTGGCTATGCTCCCTCACATGTCTACAATAAAGTTTCTCCTCCATCATACTTAGGAGCAGTTATGTCCTTTCCTTTTTCTTTTCTTTTCTTTTTTTTTTTTTAAATTTAAGGACATTTCAAAAAATATCTTGAAAAATAAAATTATATTTTGGAGCCATCTAAAGCAAATGAATGAAAAATGAAACAAAAAAAGTACTGATTGTTTGGTCAGTTGACATTCTGACTCATTGCTTTAGAATATTTAGGCAGAGATTGGAAAAGTTAAGAGCTTTCCTAGAGTATCAGATGAAGTTTTGGGTGGATGAAACAGAAGTAGAGATAAATGAGAACTATCCAGTCATGATGAAGATGGCAAAATCACACAGCTTGCATTGATGTAGCCATTGGGTTGGAAAGGATTACTCAATTTACCTTGATGAGCTGCTTTATAATTTCCTCTAAGTAACCATTCTCTCAGGAAAATAATATTAGATGAATAGAAAGCTCAAGCATACCTACAGCAAATACTCTGATGCATGTAAATGTAGCCATTCACACTCAGGTAATTATAATAGTTTGCAATTATGAGTACCTTGTCAGAAGTAAGCCAGGTGCAAATTAAAAGCATTCAGTGTGGTGACCTACAGCTAGTACTTCCTGGTAAGTATTCTATTGTTCTGTAAACTAGGCAAATATAAAAAAAAACAACTTTAGATCACAGAATTTTTGAAGGAAAAAATTCTTAGTCTAGTACTGTTTCAAGGTGTAAAATAATTTCATGGCATGTTGAGCAGCTGGAATTGGAAGAGAAAAGAACTCCAATATAAGCTGCATGATTACCAGTTACTTGTAAAAACAGTGTTTTAAATAACATGCTTCCGTTCTATTTTTATGGTGATTCTTCTTTGAAAGTAAATGTATATGTGGTCTTTGAAGAAATAGGTAATGTACACTATGAAAATCTTGCTGATTTTTTTCAGAGAAATCTGTTTGTTTCCAAGTAATTTAAAAGTGTACAAAAAGGGAGAAATGAGTACTTTACTTCACAATAGGTTTGTATTTATACATTCTAAACTTTTACATAAAATAAGCTACACAGGTATTTATAAACTACAGAGGTATTAAAAAACAGACATACTGAGAAGTTAAACAGTTTTTAAAATGTTGCAAACAATAGGCATTGGACAATAATAACCCTAAGGCTACCAGTATTATTTTCTGTACCAAGAAGATTTTATTAATAAAAGGATATTTCATTTATCGTTTTGGAAAGAGAGCATTAATAATATTGAAATTAACTTAGCTAGTCTTAGTTATTATGAAGCCAAAATGTTTCAGTGGCTCAAGAGCAAGACAAAAGAACAGACATGCAACAAATTAGAATATGACTTCCAGTTTCTTTATCAAATGAATTAAGTAAGTTTCTTTTATTTATCTTCCCTCAATTTGTACAATGAGCTTCTAATAGCTACCACTCTCCAGCTGTGACTTGTATTCATCTTCTTCTCTGAGGAAACTACTTTTCCTTTTCACATTGGCACCCACTGTTAGGATCTCTCTGAAGGCAGTTATACTTGCCTCTTAGTTTGTTCTCAAGTGTATCTTGATTCTGTGGTTGAGAGACAGCTGTTCCATGCAGGAGATAGTGTCCTCCAAGCCACAATGACTGATTGACTTGTGTAGGCTTTAATGATATACGACTAATTTTCAGATATTTCATTTAAAACAGTAAAACAAGGCTCAGGGAGACTTCAGTCAGAAACATCATGCTGTGAAATTATGAAGACCAGAGTCTGAATATTCAGCACTTATGTAAAAATGAGGTGCAGTGGAATGAGTCTGTCACCTTAGTACTGTGGCATAGGGACAGGAGAGTCCTGGGGTTTTGCAGAAAATAGCATGCCACAGGTGAAAGACCATGGCTTAAAAAAATAAGGTGTGAAAGTGTTAGAGAAAGACATCCAAGCATCTTACCTGCTTGGGCAAGCATGCCTGCACACATGTATATATAAAAATAAAAATATGAACATCTTTACTTAGCAGCCAAGAAAGGAGCTATGTCTTCTAGATACAAAGTTTTGAGGAAGTTCACTGGATGTGGTCCTCACAAAGTCTAAAGAAACATCTCTTGGAAATGCAGCCTTATAGGAAAACAAAAAACAAAAAACAAAAATAAAACCCTAAATGTTTATGTACCTCCTAGCATCCTGTGAAATGTATCCAAAATGCTATGTATGTGCAATTAGTGACTAATAAATACACAGTTATGTTCAGAGGATTTTTATAGATATCAAAATTTTATTTATTCTTTGACAATTTCATTCATACATACAATATATGTATATGTGTATGTACATAATGTATATGTATGCATGTATGTATATTGCATTCTGGGTATTCTCATCCCCATCCTCCCGTCTCCCTTCCAACCCTGCCAACCCCATCCCTTCTACATTAAGTCCCTTTCTCACATTCAAACCTTTTTGTTTTGTCATGTGATCCACTGAGTTCAACCAGAAATTTCTGTATGACCACAAGCTTTGAACTGTTGATTAGATCCTGGTAGGCTTGCCTGTGGGTATAAAACTAGAAAAATGACTTCCTTTCCCCAGGAATCTACCAGTAGTTCAATAGGATGGGGTATAATCCCATGAGGCCTCCCCTTGTCTACAATTGACTGATGACAGACTCATTCTTGTACAGGCACAAAGTAGGCAGCCACAGCTACTGTAGTTCATGATTTCAATGGCTGTGTCTTCTCCAGAAGATAGCATTTTGTAGCCTTTCACCCCAATGTTAAGATTCCTGCATTCCTTCCACCACCTTTCCTCAATGTTCCTTGAGATTGAGAGAATGTGGTATAAATACCTTACAGAGGTTGAGTACTCAACTATCACTTATTGTCAGCACTTTGAGAATTCCACTTATTTCTCAGCATTCACCAGAGTTCACTATAAAGAGAAACATCTCGAATCAAGGCTGAAGCCAGAGTTCTGAATGTGCATCTTTCAATAACTGAAAAAAAAATAGAGAAATACATAACCCCATATAATCAATATCACATAATTGTTCTTTTTAATGACTACTCTACCTAGCCATCCAGATTACAAGTATTTTGAGGACATTCAAAATATTTACAAATAGCCCTTATTCTGTACCAAAAAAGCTCAATAAATCAAAGGAAAATCTAAATCATCCAGTATATGCTTGCTTTAGAAATAAATTAAAAAGAAAAATAACTTTACCTCCAAACTTTGAAAAATAAATAATGCATTAAAAAACATGTGAATCAAAAATAAATTTACAGGAATTCTATAAAAATTTCAAAATAAGAACGAAACAAAGTGATTTCGAGCATGGAGCTAAAGTAGGAAATTGGTAGGAAATTTATAGTGCTAAATGGCTATATCAGAATAGATGAAAAGCATAATGAAAAATTTCATGGATATCAATAGGATAAGGTGATATTATATATAGCTTCATGCCAATAAAGTTGAATACTTTGAAGAAACAAATCAAGTCATATAAATATGTAAACTAGAAATATTCTCTGACAAGCGATGATTATGACTGACTTAACAGACTTTTATTCAAAAGAACTTCAATACTGAATCACTAAACCAGTGATTTTTATCAGAGTCCAGAGTAGGAAATACTTTCCAACACATCCATTGAAGCTGATCATTCCAGAAAGTTAATGAAAGACTAGGGAATCAGAGAAAACAGTAATATTCATCCTTAATGTAGATGTAAAATTATCACAAAATTTAGTATATAAAACTTACAAATAGAGAGAAAAAGATAACTCGTTTTAAACAAGTAGAATGTATCTCAAAAGCTATGTATATTAATCAAAAATCAGTGAATAGCTCACCACTTGTGCTGCAACAGAACACCAACTGCAGCCTTTTTTCCTCCTCTCCCACATCTCCTATGGAACCCACAGATCAGTCCCCACTAACCTTGCTTCCCTCACTCCTCACTTAATTACAGCACCCGACTTCAGCAGACTGTGCCCTGGTTAACCAACTGGTCACACCAGCCAGAAAACCAAGTAGGCTGCAAGCAGATAACAAATCTTCTCTCCCTCTGTTCTCCCAAATCCAGTCCCCAAGGCTAATGCCCAGCACTGTGGCACAACACCTGTGACAGCCTTCACTGCCCCTCTGTTCCCATGTCTCCTGGATCCCACAGACCTTCCTTTACCCCTCACCCCCACTGCTCCTTGCTTTGTCCCAGCCCTTAACCCCAGCAGGCACACAGTGCTAGCCCAGAGAATAGTGGTTTCCTGAGACCAGAGGAGAGACAAGACAGGAAAAGTAATAAAAGAAGTCTCTGGGAATGACAAACAGGTCTGTTAACTACATACATGGGTGAACATACATCAAATTTGACAATTTAAATATGTACATCTATGGTACATAATAAATTAATAAGCTATTTTAAAAGTGTAACACAAGCAGGAAACTGGCAATTACCAAAGTATATTTAATATAGCTGGCTTCTGAAGCATGGTTCTACCCCCAGCATTTTCAGTTAAGATGAGTGATCTTACTCTTGGGCAAATTAGGTTAGGTTAGATTTATACTGTTCTCTGAAATAGGAAAATTATATAAAGTGCTTTTTTTATCTGATACTCTAATGTAAATTCTTAATTATCCAAATGGTATAGATTACATGAACAAGTTGAGATGTATTGTAGTTGGTGACATGCTGACAGCTCCACAACAGTCTCACCCTCACTTGGTTTTATTCCTGGCAACCATGGGCTACACTGGCAGGATTGCATTCCTCTACACCCCAAGAGATCTAGTTGTGTCTGCTAATGAGGAACTGGCTTTCTCCATGCTAGATCCACCTAGGATTAATACATTAAGCAAGTAAGATCTCACTGTTTTATGGGCCACACTTAGAATAAGGCATTAGTTGTTATTTATCTGAAATTCAAATGTAACTAAGAACACTGTAGCTCATCTGGAAATCCTTGGTGATATAAACAGTCCCAGATTTCTCTCTTTGACAGTCCATATCCTGCAAGCATTTCTGTTACCAAACAGAAAGTGAAGCCAATTGGAATTGGATAAAGAAATCTCTGTGCATAAAAATATTTGAAAGCAGGAAGAAGGCCTCTTATCTTTCATTTTTATCACTAGACTTCAGGGAAATCTGGTTAGATCAGGAACTACCAGTTACACAGTGATGGTCTCCCTAGTAACTAGGATTCAATTTATGTGGGAACCTCCAGGAAGGTCCAGGTTTTAGACTAAGTTAGATTAACATTATTCCATATTTCTCTTGGGGACATTCATATGCAAATGATCACATAAACTTTATTCACTAAGACCAAAAACTGGTGAAAATTCAAATATTCATCATCATGATTATGATAGATAACAAAGCACAACACACTCATCCGATGAACTGTTAGACTGGAGCATAACATACATAAGAATAACATACTGCCATGTGGGACACTGTGGATAAGTCTTACTGACACTATGCTAAGTAAGAGAAGTGACACACAAATTAGTATATAGTTGTGTCTATAAATGAAAATGAGTATCAAAACTAAGCAAAACTAATATAAGATGCTAGAAATCTGAATCATGGATATATCTAGATGTTGGATATGACTGACAAGTGACATGAAGGAATCTCGTCAATATTCTGCACCCTTTCAAGATGTCAGTCACACAAACATATACACATACAATTACTTGCGAGGTGTAGACTCAGTATTAGTGCACTTTAGAAGGCACATGCTGAATCTCAATATCAAGAACTTTAAATTCACATTTTCTGAGGCCACATGACTAGCTACCCTCAGTTGTAGAAGATATTCCCTACTACTCTCACACCTTCCAAGTCTCATTAGTTTTCTCTCACTAATGAAAACCAGCCCAGCGAGGATTCTAGCAAATTCTATTTCTAGTGCAATAGAGAAAAAAAAAGTATGAAAGACTAGAAACCAATGTTAAGTGCCTGATTTCCAAGAAAACCAAAAATAATGTTCTAGAACACAATATTATTTTAGCACTAAAATCATTTCGAGGGTGCTGGAGAGATGGCTCAGTGGTTAAGAGCACTGGCTGCTCTTCCAGAGGTCCTGACCTCCATTCCCAACAACCACATCGTAGCTCACAGCCATCTGTAATGGGATATGACGCCCTCTTCTGGTGTGTCTGAAGATAGCTACAGTGTACTCATATACATAAAATAATCTTTGCACAGGCACACACACACAAAACAACAAGAGCTGAGATTTCCAGTCCAATTTTATTACTTTCTTTTTCTTTTTAGCTACCTCATGTTAGTAGAGTGGAAAAATACATGCCACGAGTCAATAGTTCGAGATTTTATCATGTTATATTTCAATCACAAACATTTCATTATAGAGAATAAGTGTTGTACAGCTTATGACAGGCATATTACAATATCCATTTAAGATTTGGTGCCCACTACTCTCTAATATTTTTCCTCAACACTCCTCTTATTGCTATTGTATGTCACGGATCTTCTCTCACCCTCCTGCTTCAGCCTATGTAATATGTCAAACAAGCCCATCTGTCTCCTATTCATTTGGAAGTGCCCAAGATGTAATAAAGCCAATACATTTTCTCATGAGGAGGAGAAGGGACCACCTACATGAGAAAGATATTTAATTTCTTTGCACCTGTCATCTTGTCTTTTTCCGCCTCCATGTTATGTAGGCAGACTAGGTTCATTCAGATATATTGTCCTCATGTACCTCAGGAAAGCCCTGAGAGGAACACTTACCTTCATGGCACATTTTGCCTTTTTCAGTTCGCTGGATATTCCCTTGTGGTTCATAGCACAGTACTGTGCCAAAAAGTGTCAAACAATAACAGTTCTTGAGAATATTTGCAATGAAACCACAGGGACAGGTAACCCACAAGGGACAGTAGCCATTATTTCTCACTCTCCTTTTGATATCATAATCAGTGCCTTATTTCAATAATGCAGATATTTGATGCATCTTATGCATCACTGAAGAGTTGTAAGGGGTTATCTTCAAATATTTCCTAGAATTCAGTATTTTAGCTCTTACACCAAGATGACTGTTTCCTATCTAAGCTTTTAGGTCTTCTTCCCCTTTTCAAATTCTAATATTTGGGATTCCTTTCCGGGCTTTATATTGTTATCATCATCATCATCATTATTATTGTCAGGCTCCCTTTCCTCCTCTCTACTCCCTCCTCCCCCTTCCCCCCTCCCCCTCCCCCTCTGAAAAGGATTGGGAGATGTGGCTTTGTTGGAGTAGGTGTGGCCTTGTTGGAGCAAGTGTGTCATTGTGGGTATACAATGAAGTTTCAAAATTCCAAGCCATGCCCAGTGGTTTGTTCCCAGCTCCTTCTCTAGCACCATGTCTGCCTGTGTGCTACCATGCATCCCGCCATGTTAATAATGTACTAAGCCTTGAAAACTATAAGCAAGCATTAATTAAATGCTTATTTTTTTTTTAAAAGAGTTGCCTTGGTCACTGACTAAAACATCTCATGTGGAAAATTAAGGTAACATTCATATCTCAGAGATCATGTGGGTTAGATAGTCAATGCAAGATGTTCAATACAATGCTGACCTGTAACAAGCCTTCAGTTCTTGTTCTTCAAGCACTTCTTTCTCATTATTAATACTAATCCCAGTGTAACAAGGGTTCCTTAAAAGGAATCTGCACTATTAGTCTTCCAGCAGGGTATAACTGCAACCTGGTGAACAGGATGAATTCCCTACTTTTAATAACCTCTATGAGAGTTCTTATTTGAAGATTTTCTGGAAATGATATGGGGATTTGTTATCAATATCTGACTCTATATTCCATAAAGAAAACTGCAGAAAATATATTATATGATATGAATGTCATCTGGGGTTCATGTCTCTAGTGAGGAAGTTCTTTATCTCACAGTCAAAATAATCAAGGTTGCTACTGTATTCCTTTTGGTTCTGCAGGAATACCTCCAGGTTTTGTTTCATGCAGATTCACACTTCCTCATCAACATAAGATCACCTTTATTTCCACAAACCAAATCAATGGGTCTCCCTATTATTTAAAGTCTACTGTCCACTTCCCCTTCTGCTGTAATGGAAAAGAAGCCCTGATTGATAATCCAGGGCTTCATTCATGTGTGTGCTCACTCCCCTTTTCTGGGATTCCCCCTCCTGTGGTTGTTTACTTCCTTTCTATTCTGGCTAGTTTTTTGACAACTTGACACAAGCTACAGGAGAAAGCCTCTACTGAGAAAATGCCTCTGGAAGATCTGGCTGTAGGGCATTTTCTTGATAGGGATTGATGGGGAAAGGCCCAGCCTATTGTGTGTGGGACCACTCCTGGGGTGGTGGTCCATGTTCTATAAGAGAACAGGCTGAGAAAAATCAAGAGAAGCAAGCCAATCAGCAGCACTCCTCCATGGCCTCTGCATCAGCTCCTGCCTCATGGTTTGTTGTGGATTGCCTTGGTACTGTTTGTACGTTGATTGTAATCCTGCCCCCAACTAGGAGCGGTTCACATATTCAGGTGATTCCATTTGACCCTGCTCCCCAATTTAACTGAAAATAAAGTCTAGAGCCTGTGATTGTGCAGTGAAAGGAAAAGGCAGGGCTGGAAGTTTTAGAGAAGCACAAAGAGGGAGGAAAGAGGAAGACAGGGAGAAGATGGGGGAAGAAGAGGTGAAAGATGGAGCAGATCCACATGGCCTGGAAGAGCTGCAAGTAGCTAAGGATTTCAGAGCTGCGCAATAGAGTAGTGTAGTGGTATATCTGCCCTATCTAAACGTGCAGCTTGTAAATATATTAACTGAGTTGTGTCTTCTTTGCACAGACATCTTGGGGTTGTAGATTTACCGATATAAATCTGGCTGGTATAAATATAATTCTCTAGTGTTTTCCTTCCACGGGGCTAGAGGGAGCTGACTGAGACCAGAATGGTTGTTGGTATTCTGTGGACCAGCCACAGGAACCAGGGCCAGACAGGCACTTGGAGCTAGCCATGGGGGCTGGGCAAAACAGCCTTGCAGGGACCTAGCCTGAGAGAGCATGGGATACTTTTAAAATCACATGTTACAGTGGTTCCTGCTGGGCTTGAGTTTCTGTCCTGACTTCCTTCAGTGATGAATAATAATGCGAAATCAAAGCCAAACTAATCTTTTCATCCCCAAATTACTTTTTGTCATGATGTTTCACCATACCAATAGTAACCCCAATAAGACATCTTCTTGGGTCTTTTGCTTATGGCTATCCTTCAATCCCACACTGCTGATTCTCTTTTTCCGATCTTGTTATTCAACCTGCCACTGACATGTTCAAGGTACCATTGTCTTTAAACTATAAATCTTCTCCTTTAACTCTGAATCCCCTTGTATTTGAGCTGCCATCTCTGATGCCAATTTTCACAGGAAAGTTTTTTAAAATCCTACTCTCTTGGTCTTCCCTTCTCACCTTCCATCCATTCTTCCAACAGGATTTTTCCACTTAAAACACTAATTCACTTATAGGTCATTATGGCCTGTTCAGTACCATTCCTGTTTCAGTAGACTTCTCCATGTTGCCTAGTAGTCTCTAAGTAATTTGTACTCAGAATAGTTTTTCATGTTATCACATATTTATGATTCTCCAATTCCTCTACCCTCCAACTCTCATGTATGACTACCCTCCACTCTGATATCTTAAGGATATGTCGTAGCCAGTTTGGGCTGCTATAGCAAAACATCATAAGCTTGAAAGAGTTGACTAGGAGTCAATAGTAGTATGAGAAGTGCTTATAAATTAGAAATGAACCCATTATTTAAACATGTTAATTCAAAAATGACTCTAAAATGCACTAGCTCTTTGTAATTTGAATATGTTAATTTAAAAGCCTTTCAGAAATATCAATAGCTTTGTCTTTCCAATATGCTGTGGCAATGGAAGTTAAACACCCTATGACTGCAAGTACATTACAGGTGAAGGTGGATGTAAATGTCATTTACCCTTACATCCCTTTTGCACTCACTTCCTAATTCTCATGTAGTCCAACTAACAGTATTTGAGACTTTGCTTCCTAATACTTTCATATACTGGAGCAACAACCTCCAAATACATAAGTGCATGCTTTGTTTTGTTTTGGCTTTTTGTTTCTTATAATACAGATTAGCAAGTATCTCTTTCTTCTTTTGTTCATATTTCATTTTTCCTATGGTCATTTCACTTTGTACAAGAGGCTCCTGATCTGTTCTTGCTAGTTTGTATGTTTATTTGCTTGTCTTGTTTTTTCATTTCCTTAGATTCTATAGATGCTACAATTCCTTTCCTTCCACTCCCAGGTGTAAATGCTGCAGCTCAGCAATGGGAATTTCTTTGTCAGAAATAATGTTCAGAGTACTTCAGCCATGAGCCTAGCCAGTGTTTTAAAAGTAAAGTTTGTCTTGTCTTTTTGCCTTATCACGTTTCTTTTCCTAACTTCTACAGATCAGTAGTTATTTCTCCTGCCTCCCAGCTTCCAAGAGGACTTTTCATTAGCTTTCTCTTCAAATAGCTCTCTGCCAATCAAAATTTCAATGCAACCGTACTCCAGGGCCTGTTTTTCCTATTTGTTTCTTTAGACAGGGGCTCAATAAGTAGCCCTGGTTGGTATGAAACTCAGAAATCTACCTCTGCCCCTCAAGTGCTGGCATTGAAGGCCTGTGCCATTGTACCTGGCTCCAGGCCTGTTTTGGTTTACTTCAATGATGTTAAGCACATGTTCATTGTGGTGAACAACACTGAAGAAAGAACACAGTTTCTCTCAAAAATTTCTTTGAACTTCCTCTCCTCCTGGTGTCATTCAGTCCTCGAATATTTCCACCTGAAGTTTCTATCACATTCTATTTTGATCTTTGGATGCAGATGCTATACTGCTACCACAACCACAGCCATCTGCCTTTAACTTTCACCATTGCTACCCCCACGCCACAACACCCTGTATTTTGCTTCTGAAATTCCTTAATCTTTCCTCATTCAGATTAATAAATAACTAAAAACACAAGCAGAGTTCCTGCCCTTCCCTGAAGTTAGATCTACCTTTCCCCCTACCTAATCTAAGGCTTACAAGCAATCCATTATTAGAAAGGTTTTTAATTATTAATCTAAAGCTTATAAGCAATCCATTATTAGAAAGGTTTTTAATCATCTCAAACATGCTTCTTGCTGTTCTTGGTGTGAAAGTGACTTTCTAATCAGCCTTCCCTGGTTTGAAAGGAGTTTCTGAGTCCCCTGTGTCATCTTCTCATGAAGGCATCCCAGCAGTCCAGGCCTTTGTAGACTAAATAAGCCCTTTCACTCTTCCTGGGAAACTCCTCCCTAAGCTAGTGCTGATAGAGAATCTCAACAGCTAAGTCAATGGAACATATTTGTGTGTGTGTGTGCGTGTGTGTGTGTGTGTGTGTGTGTGTGTGTGTGTGTGTGTGTCAATGGGACATATTTACCTTCCTTCACCTTTCTTTGTTTCTCTTTTCCTACTGACTCAGCATGATTGATCAGCCCAACATTTGCAATGGGCCTAGACACTAGCAGAGAGCCTGATCCCAGGTAGAACCATCACTGAGCTGTCATTTTTAAGGCAAATTGCCTGTGGCCAGCTCCACTGTGGCTCTTCCATAGGCAGACTTTCTTTTTGTCTTTTTTTTTTTTTTTTTTGGATATTTTATTTATTTATAATTTCAAATGTTATTCCCTTTCTCGGTTTCCGCTCTGGATACCCCCTATCCCATCCTCCCTTCCCCTGCTTCTATGAGGGTACTCTTCCACCCACTCCCACCTCCCCGCCCTGGCATTCACCTACACTGGGGCATCTAGCCTTCATAGGGACAAGGGCCTCTCTCCCATTGGTGTCCAACAAGGCCATCCTCTGTTATATATGCAGCTGGAGCCATGGGTCCCTCCATTGTACTCTTTAGTGATTTAGTCCCTGGGAGCTCTGGGGGGTCTGATTGGTTGATATTGTTGTTCTTCCTATGGGGTTGCAAACCCCTTCAGCTCCTTCATTCCTTTCTTAACTCCTCCACTGAGGACCCAGTGCTCAGTCCAGTGGTTGGCTGAGAGCATCCACTTCTGGATGTCAAACTCTGGCAGAGCCTTTCAGGAGACAGCTATATCAGGCTTCCTTTCTTAAGAAGCCTGAGCATGTACTATGCCCTTACTTCTTTTGACACCTTCCAATAACTGAACTTCCTGAGCCTTCTGCCTGACATCAAAGAACACAACTATTTTAGAACACAACCCTTTTCTCTTGGTATCATTTCTAAATTAAGCCTGTTCTGCTTCTTCACTCTTTGCTCTTTCTTTACCTCACATCCAAGGATAGTCATGCTGTCTCATCAGAACTACAAGCCTCCTACACAGGTAAAAGAAGATTCACAAATTAAATTTAGTAGGAATTTTATTTAAGATATATTGGCTGTAGAATATGTAATTATTTCTAATCTGAAAATTACAGGGGTCTGTTGTGATCTAGTCAAGTATGGTATCACAATCATAGAAATTGTCAAACAGAATTAAATAAAAATCACATATAATCTGCATTTAACTCGTAAGAAAACAGGAAAGAAATAGTGAAATACAGTTAAGGCTCTTCTTAGCAAATACTGCCATGCTCCCTATCTTCATACAATGTAGATCCTCACAAAAACTCAACACGTCCATTTGTTTCTTTCTTCTGTGTTTTAGTTTTTATGTCACTAGCTAACAAGTGACACTTCAGCTCGCCAGTACTGCAACACTCAAATACATGCCACTTTCCAACTTTCCATCCTTTATGTTCATGTCCTAATACCATCTATACCTGGCCATCCCCAGAAGCCCAAACTCTCTGGTCTTGAGTTCTTCTTCATGCAGAAGAAAGGTGGAGGGCCCACCACTCCCAGCAATAACCACAAACATCATCAGACTCTGGACAATGAAGGAAAGTCCAGTAACCGTCCAAATACACCCACCTGCTTTCAGTGGGGATCAGAGTATGTGATGATTAATTTTTATTATCAGCTGGATTGAAGATAGAATCACGAGGAAATGTGTCTCTGGATGTGTATTTAAGGGTGTTTATAGAAAGTTTTAACTGAGGAGAGAAGACAACACTGACTCTCAGTATATCACCACAAATAGACTAAATAACAGGGAGAAAAGGGGCTGAACACCAGAATTCCTCTCTCTGCTTTCTGCCTGCAGATGTGAGATGCTACCAGCTTTCCTGCTACAACAGACTGTATCCCCCAGAACTGTGAGCCTCACAAGCTCTTCCTAACTTAACTTGGTAATTGTCAGATATTAAGTCACAGCAATGAGAAAAAGAACTAACACGAAGAAAGAAATAAGAATACAAGGATATGCATTATATTTTCTTCTTAAACGTTCAAATTCATTTCAGTTGGCTATCCCAACTGACCTAAACAAAGAGAGGTGGGAGAGAGATTTTATGAATCCTTTTTCTATATGATTTGTTAAATGTAACCTTGCTACATAAAAGTCTGAATCTATTAAACTCCATGCCCAATACCGGAACGCAGTAATTAAAGTCTGTTGTCACCATTGCAATGACATTTAGTATATGATTTTCTGTCTTAGTTTGGCTATCTCAGAAGCACACTCTAATTTAAATATTCCACTACAATCAGTTGGCTTGAAAGGGATTCCCAAATTCCAGTAGCTGAGTGGAAACAAACGAAATTTATATCAAATATGTTATTAATCAAGATATTCTGGTATGTAACTGGGGCTTAAACTTTGTAAAATGAAAGAGAAGATAGACTTCTAAGATTAGTTAGGTATGTTGTTGGGGGAAATAATAAAAGGAGAACTGGCATGTTCCCGCACTAGTGGGGCTGCAGAGCTCCTGCCATGTGATCTCAGCTCAGCTGTTTCTCTGTCCCTTGGCGGATCTCTGCTGCTAGGTCCACACAGTAACTGCCCACCCAAGTCAGCCATCTCAATACCTAATCACTCGGTAGAATTAAAACTCTTAAGCATATAGCACTGCCATCTTCCTTTCTCCCCACTCCCCTGAGATGCTCTGTCTCCCCCACTCTTAGCTCCGCCTCCCTTTTTCCTGTCCAATCACAAGCCTCCTCTGCTCTAATGTAATTGGACAGGGAAAATCCTGCAACAGTATGTGATTTAGTTTTCATCAAAAGATCAGGAGGGCAGTGGCATTGTATATATGCCGGGGTGAAGGCATACAGGCAAAGAATCATCTGCTGGCAGCAGAAGCTTACAACCAAAGAGCCACAAGTTCTATAAGTTGGAAGAAGAGCTGAGATCTGCGAAAATACTAAATAAACGAAGGCTCTAAGGTGGATATCTTTTTACGTCCCCATGGACAACTCATATTTACGCACACCATGTGAAAGTCACCCTATCTTATCACCTATTCACATTGCCTTTTGTAAAAATTCAGCACAAGTGTGAGTGGAATAGAGTGTATGAATGGAGTCTGAAACCAGATATGGCATGCGCTGCCTTTTTCCTTTATTATTTGTTCTATTTCTTCCTGAGAGGCTCACTTGGCTAGTGCTGCTGCTTCTCTTGGTGATCACCTGGTAGAGTGACCCACACTCTCATTCCTGAGATTTGATCCAATATACTGCGCCCTGGTCAGGTAGAGCATCTGCAGTGTCCACTCACCTTCATCCTTAATCATGAAGGAATGAAGGGAATCTGACAAAATTCCATGAATGCTAGACGTGCTTTCTTGTGTCCATCTGTAGCAACAACTTTACCAATTCTTGATAGCAAAGACCATAATGATAACTTTATGTAAGAATTATAACTTGCTTCTTCAGCCTCTCATCTGCTACTATGAAATCACAAACTAACTGACCATGTGAAAACCATAGATATGATTTAGTGAAACACTTATCACATTCATAGGAAGAAGCCTTGCTTCTTATTCTTGAGAACAGTTATGACTTGTATTTGACCTTTCCCCAAATCTCATGTGTAAAAGAAGTGACTCATGTTGGCAGCATAGATAGTGAAATTTTAATACCTAATGTGTTGGGAAGTCAAGTGATAAGGAACATACTCTCAGGGATACTGTAGGAGCCTGGTCACTTCCTCTTTCCTCTTGCTGGTCACAAAGTGAGCAATTTGCTCTATCATACCTTTCTTCCATTATTTGATCCTTTGTCACAATCTCAAATGACTAGGACCAGTGACTGTGTACAAGAACCTCTAAAACCAGGAGTCAAAATAATTCATTTCTGTTTACATGTTAATTATTTTAGGTGTTTTATGGTGACTGACATAGGAATTTAGCCTCTTAACCCATTAAGTTTAAATTTGTGGGCAGAGGAACCACAAAAACAATCAGACAGACACCCCGATTTATGTAATTCTCACTTATATTTCTTAATTCTGTTTCTTTCAACAGCATCATATACTAGCTCTACCTTTTCAGAGCTTGGTCCCCAAGCTAGTGTCATATACTTAAGAACAGAATGACACATTATTTAACAAGTCATGCTATTTCAGGTATTACACAATAATGGGACTAACAGATACTGTGGCCATGTATCTGCCATAGGACTTCCATTGCTGCTACTGGATCCCCTGGACCACATATCATCATGTGGAATCCCACTAGGATAAAGCAGACACTCATTCCATGGACTATGACTCTGTTTAGGAAGGCACATATTCATGTTCATTGCATTCTGTAAGTAAGCTCATGTATGAAGCATCGGATCAAGAGGGCACAGGTGGGCAATGGCAGTATCTACTGTGCAGCATGAATCTCACTTTCCTCATGTATTATTTGGATGCAATAATACCAGATTAATAATTATTCATACGTTATTCAAATTTTATGGCCATAATGTTTTGTAATAGAAGCTAAAAATATTAATCCAACTTCTAGAAAAAGAAAAAAAGCCCTGTATTGGGTTTTATTTCATTTTCTATTTTACTTAGCTACTACAAATGATCAATTTATAAATTTAGGCCTAAGAAATAAAAGTTAGTTGACCTTAAAATAGCTATAAATAAAAAACAAGAAACTTGTTTAATCAGTTTCCAAAAACATTATTCCTATTTATAATATATGCAAAAACTAGGTGAAATTAATTTGAAATATAATATGATTGAGAAGTTTACTAACAGGACAGGAAGGATATTAGTTAATGCATGCTTAATTAATATTTTACCTAATGTATTAAATTAAAACAATTTGTTTTATAATCATGATTACTTACCAATACCCTTAATTCCTAAGATTACTAAAAGGTGTCTTTATATTTAAAACATTACTTTCAAATTTTTCAGAATTAATTTTCATGTCTCACGTGTTTTTTTCTCTCAGTAAAAAAAAAAAAAACAAAGCTAGATTTAATTATTTTATTTTCAGTAAGTTCATGTCTGTTTCTGATCAAAACGTCTTTTTTATTAATTTGTGTGAATGTTGGTTGAAACTGTAGGGAAAAACAATGGTGTAGCCTTTGTGAGGAGGTCACCGTAGGAAGTCGAAGGACCAGTGAAGTAGAAAGAAAAGGCCAACTAGGAAAATGTCTGGTGAGAACGCGAGGCTCCTCTGACACTGTCAGAGCCAAAGGGACATCCAGATGCATGGAGAGAACACCGTGGGCTCCACTGTTTTACCAGGGAAAGCACGAGGCCAGCTGATTAGCCCACAGAGCAGCATGCATGAGTGACATGATCTTGCAGAGTTCTCTCACAAGAGTGACAGTCTATTCTCCTTGTCAGATTGGTTTTTAATTACTTGTATCTTTGAAAGAATTGTGATTTTTTTAATAGAATAGACAGTGTCCATATTTATATTTTTTCTATTTTTCTTTCTGCTGACATTTTGTCATTATTGTCAATTATACCTATTTTAACTAAATATGTATGCACACATATATTGTTTTAAGAAAATTTTAGTAGCAATTTTATACTAAAATGGGATAAAGATCTATTTTTACATTCCCGAGGCTGTTCAGTTATTCAACTATAACTAAGAAATGCCTAGTATATTGTGTCTCCCAGTGCCAGTAATGAAAAAGTGAGCATAAAACTGTGGATGCATCTGAAGAGTGTGGCTGGAAATACCTCAGACCTCAAAGCAATAAGAAAAATAATGGGCAAAATCACACTAGGAAAAGAATATGTGGTAAGATCCTTCATGTCCCTTACAAAGGGCAAAGATGAAAAGGAAAAAGTCATTAGTGACAGCAAACACCTGTCACAAGGCTTAGGGCTTGACAAACCAGAATGTATGACTACACTAGCATTCAAGATTAATGCTCTGTTTTGTTCACATGGAGAACTTTAGACATGATTAAAGGTCTGTTCCTCTGTCACACTCTCATGCTCTACCCATAAACAAAGATATGTCTTTTTCATCAGCACTGGAAAAAGGCTATTCCATATTATCATCTTTACACTCAGAAAATGAAAATGTTACTGCTAAGGTGAACTGACTTTCTGTATCTCACTCCTCACATACATACACACGCATGCATGCCTGCACGCATGCACACATGCACACACGCACACGAGAGAGAGAGAGAGAGAGAGAGAGAGAGAGAGAGAGGGAGGGAGGGAGGGAGGGAGGGAGGGAGAGAGAGAGAGAGAGAGAGAGAGAGAGAGAGAGAGAGAGAATTTACATGCAAAATATATGTTTAATTTCACTTGTGGATGCCTTTCTTCTACTACCAAAGATGTCTATATTTGTATCCATATTCTGGAGACAATATTTAGAAACCAGTGTTTCAGAGTACTTGGTACTTTAAGGAGTATCCACTATAAAATAGTTTACTCTTTTCTACTCATATTTCTAAACACTTCCAAAAATATTGCACTAAGTAAACTAAGGCAGGGAAAGAAAAATACCTTATATTCTTATTCATATGTGTTCAACTTGTAACCAATTTCCCTTCAAACACAATAGATAGCTGTCTTTCTACTCTGTGCACAACAAGAAAGGAATGTGCATTCTTCTGACTCTACCTTTTCTAGAAGCTAGTTTCAGAGGCTTTCCTTGTCTCAGTATAGACATTCAATATAGAAAACTCCATAGTCAATGAGTGAATGCATGGACAGAACAAGATTTTTTTTCCACATAGCTGCAATGTGGAATTTAGCTGTAATGACAGCTGCCATGAGTCTTACAAATACAATCTCAAATATAGCATGTTCCTAATACAATTCCATTTCTCCACTCTTACTCATCTTAGAAAGTAGAACATCAACCACTGCACTTTAAAGTCAAAAAACCTAGTGTTACCATGACAACTTGAATTTCTAAAGTTCAAAGCGACTAATGTCAACTCCTTGCCTAAAACCCTGAAGCTATTCATCAGTGAACTGATAAAAAATTCCAAATTTCTTACTACTGCCCTACCCTGTGAAACACTATTGTTGCCACAGACCCTTCTAGTGCTTATAGCCCAGTTTCCTGGCAGCCTTTCACCTCACAGACACCAAACTCCTTCCCACCACAAACTCAGAATTGTAATTTTTGATCTGCTTAATTTAGGACACAGTCCAAGTACTTCTCCAATATGGTATTTCCAAGTTCATTGTATAACTCAGACCCCTGTCTCCTCCTCCTCCTTTTCCTCCTCCTCTCTCTTCCTCCCTCCCCCCTCCCCCTTTTCCTCCCTCCCCTCTTTCAGTCTCTTTCCTTTATAATGGGTTTATTTGATTTTGTTAGTTTTTACATGTATATCTTATGACTGTCTTCTACCCTCTTCTGTTTTCTTTGCTTTCTTACCTATTTGTAGTGATGGGGACAGAACACATGGCCTTTTATATCTATGTTCAGACACTCTATCACTGAGCTATACCCTAATCCTATGGTACTTATTATATTTATGAATATATACATATTTTCCCTCCACTAAATCAATGCCTATTTATCCACTAGGCAGCAGGAAGCAGGAGACAAAGGTGGTATATATACACCATGATTCATTATTAAAACTTGGATTTCTGTATTTTTTTAATCTTATCCTGTTCATATTTATCCTTAAATTGGTTTTTAATATACCTCATATACTATTAGAATACTATAGGAATGTGATTTCAAAATAAGTACATATGTCAGCTGGACATGCTAGCACACAGCTATGATCATAGCCTTAGAAGTTGGAAGCAAGAGAATCTGAAACTGAATGTCAGCATTAAACATATTGCAAATTTGAGACCATTCTGGGCTACACGAGACCCTCTCTTAAAAAATCCAGAAAAATATGTATATTAATGTAATGGCTGTTCCTGTATACAAAGTTATTCCATAAGTTCTGTGACTCTAGAGAACCCTGACTAATAGAATTAATGATACATTTTCAAGAATATTTGCTAACAGAACTAAGCAAATATTTTTTTTAAACTCCACAATAGATTGAATAAACCTCCAAAATAAAAACTATGATATCTGTCTCTAAACCATGTGTGGGTCATTTTACACTCTTCAACAAATACTTATTTAACAGATGAATAACTAATAAGCATAGCCAATTCACTGTCTTTAATTAGTTGGAATTATTTTATGTATGCAACAGTAACTAAAACTATATTTATAAAAACAAATTAGTCTAGGCTTGCCTTACTAGACGAAAATCAATACATATATAATAGCATCTATTTGCATATAAACAATGTTATAAAGTCTTCTAAAATTATGTTGTCTCTTTTATAAAGGTTAAATGCCCCCTCCATCTTCTTTAAGCTATTCATCAATTCAGTGAAAACATTCAAGATAATGCAAAAAGAAATGTCAGCCAGAAAATTATCACAAATTATAAATTAAGTAGAATCTGAATTAACAAGGCTTTATCTTATCTTCGCACCAACAAAAATCACTTATAATGTTCAAGGTCAGTACTTTCACTTTTTAATGATAAATTTGACTTTTAAGTAACTATATTTTCATTAGTGATTCTCAAAGCTTGATGTCACATCATAGCTTGGGAACATTAAAATAATAATTGTTATTAAAAGTCATAGTTTCACTAAAACAGACACATTTTGATAATTTTCAGATTATGGTTGGTTTCTTGTTCCCGTTATTCAAACCCTCCTAGACACACTAAAAGTAGGAATCCATTTCCTACTTGGAAAATATTTTTTGTATACAGCAATATTTTATTTAAATATATTCTAATTTTCTATTCTACCACCATGTTTTCCTTTCCATATTTCTTTGTCAGCAGTAAAAATGTTACATCCTTCTACAGAAGCTATTATCAAAAGCTTAGAGGCCCTCAATCTCTGATATCTCCCACTTGTCTTTCTGCAATCAAAGCAGGAACAATAGGTTGAGTAATGAAATTTACTGGTAACTGCTGGTAGCAGTTACTAGTAAAATTCATTCAAAAGTCAGTGTTTATACAAAATGTTCTAAATTCAGGAGGAAACATAGAGTTAGCACCTATTTCCATGCAGTTAAAGCATGAATATTGCAAAAAGATTTTATACCTGCAAACATACAAATTTATCTTCAAAATATGTATTAAATGATAAAATTTCAAATAGGTATTCCAGTCACATTTTAGCCACAAATTTATGACTTAATAAGCAAAAAATCAAAATATATTACCTTTAAAATTCAATTTCAATTTTATATTGCAAACTGGCTAAGAATGAGCTGAAGCCTCCTGATTAGTCCTCACGCTATTCAGTCTTGGTTCAGCAGTACCACACTACACCTGTGTGGCTCCCATCACCCTTGGGCTCTGCATTCCTTAATTTTCTGTGGCTGTTCTGCATTAAATATAACAATGACAACAACAACATCAAAAACCTATGCTGGACAAAATGGAGCATGATAGTTAAAGGAAGTTAAAGTTTTGTCATGTGGGCACAAGACCGAGGATGGGAAGATGAGAGGCAATGGAGTCACATGACAAATCCTGGGCACTCAGACTCAAAGTCCAGCATCAGGGTGCAGATCTGAGTTTATTGCCCAGTGTATAAGCTTATATACGGTGTTTGAGCCAATCCCAAGCCCCTAAATCCTTGGCCAATCGTATCTCCCCACACCATCAATACACCCTGATAAAATGCCTGCCTAATGAGGCAATTCAGAAGGAGCAGGGGTAGCGTTGTCACCTGTCAGGACTTCTGTGAAGAAAGGAAAGCAGCTTAATACCATAGCCTTGGTTCCTTTTTGCTGTGTCTTACTGGTGTACCAGGAACCATCTTTAGATCTAATGTTGAATTTGGCAGATCAAGACTCTTCAAGAAGTCACAGGAGCCTGTGGCACCTCACTCTCCACCCCACTTTTTCCTTCCCAAGATTGACTTACACATCCCCACATTGTAGCGTGTAAATAGTGAGACCCTTATTACTCAGCACATTTAGAACATCAAGATTTAATATTTTAACATTATATAAGAACAAAATTGTAGAGAGTACAATCAAAATTGGTATACACATATACACATACATATACATATATTAGCTTACACACGCACATGATTTGCATAGTCAACTTCAGTCAGGAGAGTTCAAACTAAAGTGAGTAACTTAATACAACAGAGTTGTTGACTCAGTTAGGATTTTACTGCTATGAACAGACACCATAACTAAGGCAAGTCTTATAAGGACAACATTTAATTGGGGCGGGCTTACAGGTTCAGAGGTTTAGTCCATTATCATCATGGCAGAAAAATGGCAGCATCCAGGCAGGCATGGTGCAGGAAGAGCTGAGAGCTCTACATCTTCATCTGAAGGCTGCAAGCAGAAGACTGGCTTCCAGGCATCTAGGTTGAGGGTATTTAAGCCCATCACCACAGTGACACACCTACTCCAACAAGGCCACACCTCTTAATAGTGCCACTCACCAAGCCAAGCATATACAAACAAAGCATATACAAAGCAAGACAGGAAACTAGCTAGACAAAGTCCAAAATCTGCATCTCCATTTGTCTGATATCAAAGTAGTCTTCGGATCTCCAACTCCTTTTTCATCTTCGTTGACTGCAACAAAGTTCATTCTCCTGAGCTGGTTCTACTCCTTGTTAGCAGCTTTCCTCAGCAGATAGCCCACAGTTCTTGCATCTCAAACATGCAAGGCAATTTCAACATTACAGCTTCTTGTTACAATGTCTGGGATCCACACATAATCTTTTGGGCTCCTCCAAAGAGTTGGGGTCGCTTCTCCAGCTCTGCCTCTGTAGTACTCTCATCTCAGGTTGATCCACTCCATTGTTGCTGTCATCCCATGGTACTGACATCTCCAATATGCCGTTGTCTTCTGCTGCAACTAGGCTTTACCAATAGCCTCTCACAGTCTCCCTTCATGGTGCCAAACCTTAACTCTTTTGCATGACTCTTTCAAGTCATGGGCTGTCAATTGCAACTGAGGCTCCACCTTTACCAATGGCCTTCCATGGCCTCTCACAGTGCGAATACTCAGCTGCTCTTAATGACCACTTCAAAACCTTTATGCCTTCAAAACCAGTACCACATGGGTGATTCTTACATATTACCAAGTGTAGGGCCGTGAAAGGCAGCCTGGTTTCTGGTTGAGCTATCCAGCAGGGGATAATGGTGCAAGGAATGGTAGGCGTTTTGCCATGTTCCTGTGCTCCAGGCTCCTGACACTAGGCCACAGCTCTCCATAGTTCTGTGACCATCAGTCATGTAAGGGCAATGCCCCAAACCCCTCCACAGGTAGAGGACATGTGGTCATGTAGCCTCAAGACATCTCTACTTTAATGAGGTACCTAGAGGCTTAGCCAATAAACTCCCCTTCCCAGACACTCCTCTCTGCAAAAGGTATTTAACCTCAGTCCCGCCCTGAGAAAGTGGGGTACGGTTATACTCATCGCCACTCTCCACCATGACAATAAACGCCTTAAAACCATGGTCTGTCTCTTCTGACTGGTTTCTGGCGTGGGGAGCAATGGAACAGGCAGCCTCTCAGTGCTCCCAGCTATGGCCTCTACCAAATCAAGTCAGCCAGCTGCTGACAAGCCAAGGACTCTGTCCCCAGAGGGACCCAGCAGGGCTCCTCCCCACCTTTCCCCTCGACCCGGGGCCCCTACTCCATTATCAGCTCTTCTGAGGCATCCAGTGGCATCTGAGATACCTAAGAGCCTGAGAACCAGGCAGTCTTGGCCTTGTCACAGGCTCAAGACCCCTGAGCTGACTCCATGCAGTTTCTGGGACCTGAGACCGCACTCCCCCAGCCCTGGGCAGTGTCCCGTGGCTTCTCACAGCCAAACACCCACCCTATGGTGTCGCGGGGTGAACGTGGTCAAACTTCCCACACCAAACTTCCCTTGTCTCACCTCCCCCAGTGGCCCGAGCCCTGGGACAGATGTAGGACCCCTACTTTAACCCAACAACCAAGTACAGCTGCAGCACAAGGTACAACCTTGGCTATCTCTGGAGCTTCTTTGTACTCTCAGAAAACAGTTCCCAGAAGATTTCACCTCAGGGATGCTGGTCTCTTCTGAATCACCACTAATTCCTTAGCTCCAGCTAACCAGCATCAATTGCCCCAGTAGTCCTTTCTATTTTTCACTCTAAAGCCAGAGCCAGATGGATGAAGCTACAGAGTTCTGTTGCTTGCAGGAGCTGGAACATGCCCCCCTTGTTCTATTACATTATCGTGAGCTTTCTGTTTTCCAACTCCTTCACTGCCTGAGCTTGGCTGTCCTGGAACTTGTTCTGTACATTGACCTTGAACTAAGAGATCTTCTGGCCTTAGAATCTTGGGTTTAAAGGTGTGTGTACTACCTTGCCTGTGTCTAAGCTTTTCGTGGTCACTATGCCTCAAGATCTCCATGCAAAGACCCAAATCATAAACTTGTGTCTTCTAGCCTCATGATCTGAATCACAGGTGAACCTTCCAATTCTGGATTGTAGTTCATTCCACATATAGTCAAGTTGACAACCAAGAATTGCCATTACAGTTGTAATATCCAAAAAATCCAACATACTGCTAATATACACACATTTCAGGCCAAAATAGCATTTTCGGTTATGTGTACAAACTTATTTAACATAATATAAGGAGCAGTTTCTGTTCAGTTTTTCCTGTTGAGTATACTAATTACCTTTTACCCCAGCTTTCAGAACAATTATCAGTTCACATCTCAAGGACAAGTGAGAGCACCGTTTAATAATTACCATCAGCATAGGAAGTGTCATATAGTAATTCACCCAGGAGATGCACAGAAAGAAGGTACTCTTCTGTTTTTTGTTTTTCTTTCATTTTAGTGGATATTTCTGCTAATATTATTGTTATAGGAAGCAGAAGATATCCTTATATAAAACTGCAGAGAAGCTGGGCCTGGTGGTAGAGGCTTGAATTCCAGTCTCTGAGCCTTAGGCAAAAAAACAAAAACAAAAACAAAAAAAACCCCTCAAGTTCAAGACCAGCATAGGAAACCTTTTTAGACCCTGTCTCATAAAGTACGAAAGAGGGCTGGGGCCATATCTAGTGGTAGATAGCTTACATCACAGTCAAGAGGCCTTGGTAACCAGGACCATATACTCAAACAGATCACAGGTATATTTACAAATTATTTCTAAATACTTAGCCTTCACAGGGCAATGCTGGTAGGTCATATTAAAGTACGCTCTTATTGTAATGATTATTTGCTGGCCTAATAATATTATAAAATTATTTTGGTTCCTCAGCTGTTCTAGAGATATTTTATTATCTTCTAATTCAGTTTTCTTATGATTTAAACATTGCTTCATACTTGCAACTTCAATTCCAGACCACAGGAATACAGCCAAGCATTATACTATACTACAGTCTATTAGTGGGGGCTACATACAATCCCTGTTGTGGTTTCGATCTGTAATGTGCCCTACAAGGCCATGTATCAAAATACTGTTTTCAGAAGGTGGTCCTTTTCTCATGGGTCATGAAGCCCTTAGGAGGGAGGAGCTGTTTAGAAGAGAGAAAGACGTCATTCAGGTTATACCTGAGCCTCTGGTTCCTATCTGCTTCCTTTGCTTTCTGCCTGAAGTGTTTTAACAAGTATCTCCATCACACACTCCTATTACCATGAGTTCTATACTTCTTCTTCACTATAATTGAACAAACTGCTGAAACTCTGAGCTAGAATAAGCTCCTTTCCCGTTAAATTGTTCCTGTTGGGTATTTCTTTGCCATAGAAATGATAAAAGCAGCTAGTATGTATTCTTACTCAAAAAACTTCGTTTCTAAGCATGCTAGTGAGCAACTGAGATCCAGCCACCCAAAATCCTGCTGCCCCTTGGTGTGATTGGTAATTGCTCATTTTTAAAGAAATGATTGCTAAATGCTAAAACAATGAAAAATGTCAGACCAATGGGATCTTCTGAGGTGAAGAATTTCTTTATAACATGCAATGTTGTTTGGTAGCATTTTATGTATACTATCACTTCTTTCCGAAGCGGAGTCAATCCTCTACACCCTTGTCACTGCTTTATCAACTATGCTATTGTGAAATCCTAACCCTCTGTTATCAGTCTCAGCAATGTTTACTCCATCCTCATTAGGGGATAGTTGTTCTTTGGTCACCCATTAGAAATAACTCTTATTACAGTCTTGCTATGGGATAATATCAGTTCCAAAACAACTCCTGATTTCATTTCTACATTGAAAATCTATGAAGGTAGCCACCTTCACCAATTGTCTTATCTATCTAGATTGTCTCCATGACTTGTGTTTCACCTTGGACTTTTATACTTTGGGAGATGACTTGTCCTTAATCCTTGCAAATTAACCTGGGTTAGCTTCAAGCTCTTCAACTGCCCGGTCCTCATCTCTCTCACATTTGTAAATCTGAATAGAGCTGATGTTTTTGCTTTAAAGTTGACTTTGGTTTAAGGGATGTTTTCCTCTTCTGTCCAGACTACTAAAACTCTCTCCACATCAGCAAAAGGCTGTTTCATTTTCTTATCATCCATGTGCTCACTGGAGTAGCACTTTTAATTTTCTTTAAGAACCTGTCCTTTGCATTTACAAATATGTAACTGTTTATCACAAGCCTATGTCAGCTCTCAACATGCCTTCCAGACCATGCTTAATTATTTAGTTTTTATTTAAAGTGGGGTGTATGTGACTCTTTTACTTGAACTATTAGGGGCCATTGCAGGGTAGTTAATTGACATACTGTCAATAGTGTATGTCAGGGAATATGATAGTTGACAAAAGGTAGATAGATGAACAGCCAAAACACATTTATCAATTAAGCTTAACATTTTTATATTGGCATCATTAATGAATCCTTATAATGATTATGATACTGATATGAAAGATTACAGGTGAAATGGACACAAAAAGTGAGATCATGTTATTAGGAAAATGGCACTAATGGATTTACTTGAATCTCGGCCACCACATGCTTTCAACTCTTAAGAAAGCCTACACATGAAGCACAGATAAGCAAAATGCAATGACAAAGACACATAAATAGACCCAAGTAAGTGAAGGCAAGTACCAAAAGTCTACCCTGGTGCCAGGTCTAAGTGTATCACAGGTCTGAGTTTTACATGACCTTCTCTGGTATGTACAGTTGCTTGAGCTCATGCTGGAGTCATTCTGTGGCCACCTAGAAATTCCCAGGGCTATCTTATAGGAGACTTTCTATGGGACACAAGACCAACAATGAATACTTGAAGGATATTAAACTTGGAAGTTCAGACAATCAGTATGAAGAATTCAGCTGGCGCAAACTCAAAGCACGACCCACACTCGTAGAAGCCTGAGTAGATGGAAATATGATGTGGCAAATGGAACACCTCGCAGACCAAGAAGCTAAGCTCTAAATACATGGGGTTTTATTCAATGTGGTATTAAAATTCATAAAATGAACTTCTCCAGAAAAGAGCTGAGTATATGTAAAGAACTAAACATGATCAAGTACACACCTCAGCCTAGTGCAGAACAGAGTTATTTTCCAGACAGTTCTCCAGAATCAATTGCTTAGAGCTTCATCAGATTGATTTCTTTTATGTCAATTTACTTGCTTTAAGGTGACAGCATATATAAAACAGCAAAGTATGGAAAAATTAAAATAGAAAAATAAGAGGAAAAATTAAGTCTAAAGAACAGGCAGCTAATACTTTTTTAAATACATGCTTTAAAATGCACTTGCTGGACAAGGATCATAAACTTCAACTTCCTAGCATCCAGCCAAGACAGCCAGCAGCATTAGTTACTTAACTTGCATGGCCTATAATATAAACTTGCTGCTAGCAAGAAACAAGTAAATACTTGTTTGTGACTCCCTATGGGGATTTATCCATAAGTTCTTTTAGAGAATAAATTGTAACTGTATACAACAGCCTTATAGTATACACAGGAATATAATACATTGGACTGATACATGCAAGACCCTTTAGCATGCCTTAATATGACTATGTCAAAGTACATAGTCCAAAATCCAGAAAGAAGAGGACAATAAAATTCAGTGTGTGAGAAAAGGTCCTTAGTTTTATCCAGAGAACATAAAAGCATATTTTAAGCAAATTTTCTTCAGTTTCTTTCACAAAAGCTTGATAGACATTGAGTAACACTTTCCTTCCTGCCCCATGAGTACATAATATTTTGAAAGGTAAGAAAATTGAAACTCCTAATACATATATGTAAACCTTGATAAAAGTACTTCTTCATTCTTTCGTAAATAGGGCAAGTAACTGTAAAGAATTCTGATTAAATAGCGACTCAGTTACATACTGTATCTGTGTGTCATAGCTGTTATTTCACAGTGGTGTTTACTTACATAATGCTATACTCACTGTGTAATCTCTCTATTAGAATGTCAACTCTAAGGGCAGGAATTATGGGTGGTTCATCTCTCACAGTAGGGGGCAACACAGACACTTACAGCCTGCCACAAACAACCAAGTCTTAGATGGAACTTGGTACTGTAAAATTCAGGTTTGTGAGAGATTAGACACAAAAATAGCATATATGTTAGGCATATTCTCCAGTTATTAATCAATAAAATAAATTTAGAGAATTAAAAATGTTCATCTTGGGGGAATATCTGAAAAAGTTGGAGGAGGGGGAAGTCATAATCAAATATACTGTATGAAATAGTCAAAGAATTAATGAATACATTATTTTAATACAGCCTGTCTGTTCCATTAAAATAAATACATTATAATTTGAGAATCCACATAATTCTACCTATTCGGTTGACCATTAAATTGTGAATATTTGGTTACAGGCCAAAATATAGAGAAAGGTTTGTTTTTTATTGCTGTTGTCTGTTTGTTTGTTTTATTGGTGGTGGTTTTTGTGTTTTGATTTTTGATAGAGTCATGGCCACTATCTCCTCCTCAATTGCTTGCTTCTTTTAGCTTAAAACTTCAATTATATTATGTCTGGAATCTGCATGTTTGGAGCAGGTATGTTTGCTTTATAAACTGGAAAAAGTAAATTCTCCAGGTGGTAATTCCCAAAGATAGAGTACTTGTTAAACAAATAACTCTAATAGATGGAAATGTAGGCAGCTGTGTAGCTCATTTCTGGGACCTTTGGCTCCCCTCACCAAATGGTAGATGCTAAGGTGAAAATACAAGAAAAAGGGATATATGAGCTCCTGACCATCACACACAGTCACGATTTTCTTCATACATGTTTTCTAGTATATGGGTTATCACATATTCCCGTTCTAAATCTTTGGATTATTGTTGAAATTCAAAGAATGGAGTTGTGTGAGAATTTTAAAGGCTTGTGAGAAAACTCTAAGAAAACAAGACATGAATCTCATGACCCTAGGTTCTTCAAAACACATAATTGTTCTTGGAATGTGTTTTCTTGCTCCTCCCAGGTATAGCAGATAGGAGTAAATTTATGTCATCTATTGTTATTCATATGACTTTATGGAAATGCACATTTTTGTCAAAAGCAGCTTATCCTTGTGATTATTCGCTTTTGTTCTTAACCCTCAGAGTATAAATTTGTCTGATGCTCTGAATAAAGTAGCCTAATGCATGAGACTTTAGTCCACCTCATTTTAGGCCCCACTCGCCCACATGAATGCCACCAACTAGAGTGGTAAATGGATACTACCATGTTTCATATTTTAAATGAATTGTTACATATTCTTTGTGTTATTTAACAAGATGTACAATAACATGTTTTGCCTGAATAAGCTAGCAAAACAGTTTTTGAGATTTCAGGATCTTTTACCATTCATATTTTTGCAAAATCCAGAAATTATGGTAATATTGTAATAAAGTTTACTTAAAGTCCTGACTCTATGGAAATTATCTTTTTAATGTGAGTTCTGTTTGTTTGTTTTACTTCTTTGAACAGGTATAAGCAAATGACCTTATTAATATAGTAGCATGCACGTGCATGAGCCAGGACCAATATTACTTTTGAGAATGTATATTGTGACTAGTTAGGGTTCTCTAGAACAGTGGTCTAAACCTTCCTAATGCTGTGACTAATTCAGTTCTTTGTGTTGTGGTGACCTCCAACTATAATTTTTATTTTTGCTACTTAGTAATTGTAAATTTGCTACTGTTGTGAAGTATAATGTAAATATCTATGTTTTCTGGTGATCTTAGATAAAGGTGGTCTTAGATAAATGTCATTCAACCTCCAAAATGGTCAAGACCCACAAGTTGAGAATCACTGCCTAAAGGAACAGAACCAATAGAATGAATATATTTTTAAAAGGGGTTTAATAGATGGATTAACAAAATACCATCACTGTAGTCCAAACATGGCTGTCTTTACACAGGCTGAAAACCTAGTAGCTGCTCAGTCTCTAAGCCTGGATACTTCAACAAAGCCAGTCTGGTAGAGAAGACCTCAAGGATAGCAGGATAGCTACTGGCCATCTGTACACACTGAAAGCTCAAAGAAACTGGCCCCCAATATCTGCAGAATAATAATGGCAGCTGCAGTGGCAAACAAGGTAGATGAATTTACCAGCAAGAACCAAAGGCAAGTCGGCAAGCAGCTAAGAAGCATAAAGATCTCCCCTTGGATGTCCTTTTATCTGTGTTGCCACTGGACGGGGCTGCCACATTTAGAGTTTCTCTTTCTACTTTAGTTAGCCTGATAGTGGAAGTCCCTCACAGGTATGACCAGTCAGTTGGCAATCAAGATTAACAACACAAATAGTAAAACTAAATATCATAACTAAATATATATTACTTTAAATTTTATGCTAATATCTTAGTATTTGTGAGAGAAAAATTTCTGTAATTATGGTTGAATTTAAATTTTTTCTACTTAATTCAAGATGCAAAACTAAATTCAGCTGCCTTCATTTTTACTTATGCTTTAATTTAAAAAAATCAAAATGCTAGCTTTCCTGACCACTAGATACAAACAAATTAGTACCACATAAGATTATTCATAAATAACATGAACAAACAATATGTATACATATGTTATACATACATATATATGCATATTCATTTGAACTTATCCTGGGACCTAAATTAAGCAAGCATATCTGTGGGATGCTGATCACATGTCACCTCTCATTTCTCCAGGGAATTCCAAAGTCAGATAATTTTTGAGGCAAATGAGGAACTGTGGGGCAGTGATCTATGTCAGGCAGTCTAATGCCCAGTTGAGCATAGGCTAGAATCCCTGGGAGACCTGGTGGAAAATTCCACGAACAGTGGAACCTACACAAGGGACCAGAATTCATGCTTCTGGCCAACACTCCCGGGAGATTCCCCACAGCTCTCACGACCCCTGTATAGAGAGAGGCCTGGCGTGTGAAACTTGTGTCATGTAGAAAGCAACCCTGAGTCTCAGGCAAAGCAAATGAGGCACCAATAGGACCCCCAAGCTGGCCAATGGAAAGTGTCAGCCACCAAACCCGTCTCCTCTCAGAACTGTAAATAGAACACATTGACCGGAGTAGCTCTCTCTCCCCCCTCCTTCTCCACCTGCCTGCCCCGGGAGGGCTGCCCGCCATCCAGAACGAATAAAGATAAAAACTATTTTGGCATCGGAGAAATTTTGTCTAAGGGAGCTGTGACTCTTGGGTTCTTGAGGAGACCGGCTGTATGGCGAGTGGCACCCCAGAAAGTGTGCTATGGTCAAGCCTTGGCATGGGGTGAGAGTGCTCGCGGCTGGTCTCAATCCGCACCCCTTCCCTACACCGTGGCCAAGCAGCTGGCTGTGGCTTTTGCACAGCACCTTGGGCACCTAGTAGGCAGATGACCCTGCATCGGAGCCGGAGCTGCTCGACCCCGACATCTCACCCCCACGGCATCAGGCCCCCGAGAACGCTACGCTGCGACGAGGAGGGCCACTGCTGTGAGCCTTGAAGCCTAGGACCCAACACCTAAGCCAGGGGACCTGCCCACGCCTGCGCTTCCCTGTGGGAGAGTACGGCAAGGAACAAAGGTCCTTAGTCTTTAGGAAAGTCCTGTGGGAGTTTTCGAGAAGGCATTCCTTGTTCTTTGAATCAATATTATTTTAGTGCTTCCAGTTTGTCTGGCATCATTCTTGGTGTCACTACAGTGTCCATTCCAAATAATTGAAGACACAGACACAGACAGAGATCTTAAGCATGCCTTGCCAAAATGTTGTATGACTGGAAAACAGGTATAATAGGAAATGTAGAGACAGAGATGGTTATGAGTTATTGAACAGGCAGCAAATGTCAATGGTTCAGCTGTGGAGATGAAAACACATCAGTTGAGTGAGTTCAGACAACTCACTCTCTGTGTGTCACTCTGTGTTGATGGAGAAATAAATTCTCTACCAAGTTGTATATGACAGTGTGAGTCACAGCTCTTAAGAAATCAGTTATGAGTTTACGGTATCAATGCTTTCCTCTTGTAGCAGATCTAGAACATGTGTGAATATTTTCAAATGCCTACGTCATTATCACCTACTCCAGGTATCCTTGTTTTAGAATTGCTTATGATATGGACCAAGTCTGTATCAGCAGAATCAGATTTTAGTATTAATTTTTATTTTTATTTGCTTACAATTAAGTTTCATTATATATATTTAAAACAAAGATACCTATATCATCTTCCCTATCATCCTCTCCCTCATGACATTCTACTCCTTTGTACATTCATGGTGACCCAAATTCTGTTTTCTTTATAAAATATCTGATATTGTGCACAACTGTAAAAGAAAGTTTACTGTGAGATGCAGGATTTCAGGCCCTGAGCCCCTATGCACATTGACATTTCTATTACTCTTTCACCAGTGCGATTTGAAAACTGCTGTGGGTCTTCTAGTCTTATAAAAGTTGAGTATCACATTTATCCTCTGTACCTGCCCTTGCTGAGCCTCTCTGCAGATATATGTCCTCCTTCTGTCACTTGCTTGTTGCTCACTGCTCACTAGGACAACACGCTTCAGAACCCACCTAGGGAATCTTCTCAGAGAAATGCCAAGATGTGTATAATTTTACAAGAACCAACTGAGATTTTTTTAAAAACTAGTATTACCACAAACACCTATTATACTTTCTGAAAGAGCCTAGTAAATATGTTTTAAATACATGAACCACAATGAATTACAAAGAAAATCGGTCTGCCTTTTCCCTCACTAAATTGTATATTTTTATTATACTAATTTAATGATACTATTATAATTTTCTCTCTATATAAAATCTACACAAAATTTTTCCAACACTGCAATAAGTCTATTCCCTAACCTATGATATTCTACAATTTGAATTTAAATAGATTTTTTTAATACACATAGCAAATTTGTAGGCCGAGTACTTTTTATTAAAAGCTGTTTTGACCCAGAATTCACATTACCTTTATGTGGTCAATGATAACTAGGCTAGCATGTCCTAAATTTAATCTTACAAGACACCAAATTGATTGAAGCAAAGTTACTAGGCTGTTTAAAATTCTGACTTCTTTTAATTTTTCTAGATAATTATAACAATATAACAAGAAAATGGAAGAAGCACTTTTCTCCACTGTTAGGCAGACATGACCTTTCAACTCTAATAGTTTATAATTTCCACAAATGGCAAATGGCTGTTACTAGTCACCCACAGCTGTCATAGGTTATAGAGCAATTAAGACCTTTTTAAGAGATCATAATGATTATTTTTTCCTTTGGAACAGCATGGCAAGAAACAAATGACATCCAGCTACATTTAAGTCATTTTAATGATTTGATTGGATCACATTTATCATTAGAAGAAAAAACATACAGGGCACATTTTAATAATCTCTCTATAAATGAGTGCTTCAATTGCATTACTTAACAGGATGCTCTCAGTTTCTGAGTGAAACAACATAATGGTACCCTGAAAAGTTACCACCATTTCATCACTTTATATTGATGCATTAACAACAGCCCACCTCTCTGCATTTTATGGGCTCCATCCCTTTTCTCCATACGTTGTTGTAATAACCTACATATTGTATGCATAGAAAGACATATAGCTATGACCAGAAGAAATGACTTTGAAAGCAGTCATAATCATATCTAAGACTTTAAAATGATTTTGGAGACAAGAGTAATGAACAAATCTCTAGGACTGGATAGAATGACAGGTGCAGATAAAGTCAAGTTCTGGCTATCATGAAAGGATGGGATGAAGCTCAGTGTTTAAGACAAGCAGGAGATATGCTGCCTAAAGGCTCCTCAACAAACCCTGAGGTCTAGATGACAGCTTCCATTTTCACTTACTGCTTTCAAAAGATGGATGACAAGTGCTAGATGAAGAAAAATGATAGACCTGATAGCACACATACAGAGCACGTTCTAGAAGTTTCATTATGAGTGCTAAGGTTACTGTTTTTACATCTCAAATCCAGATATAGTGTTAAATTGGAGGCAATGATCTATATTATAAATTATATTAAGGCACAGTAATTGAAGTCATGAAATAATGAAAGATAAAAGTGGGTTAAAGAAGAGAGATCTGAAATTTAAATATCGTTAATAAATTTGATATATAATTGATATTATAGACCATGCTTCAGCTCTCTTTTACCTCTATAATATAGTACTTTAAACTGGAGAAGAGAAAATTGTGGGGTTTCGTTTGTTTTTTTGTTTTGTTTTGTTTTTTAGAATTCTGAAGCTACCTGCTCCATGGCCATGGAGAGCTGCTTTCTGCTGTGAAGACGGCCCATTGTTGCTTCCTCTAGAAGGGATGAATGATGTTATAGCCTCACATAGCAGACGAGATAGAAAAGGAAGAGACCATTTCCTTTAACCTAGAGGGTAAAAGAATCTAGCAGAAGTACTACCTTTGAGTAATCATAAACCTCTCATGATGTGATTACTTCCTCAAATCTATACCTCTTTTTTCTTTTTTTAATTATTTAAAATCATTTTCATACACTATATTTTAATCATATTCTTCCCCTCCTCCAACCTCTCTCAGATTCTACCCACCTACCTTTGCACACAACTTGATAAACTCTCTCCCTGCCTCCTCCCTATCACCTCCCCTCCACCGCCAGAACCTTCTTTCTCAAAAAGAAAATGAAAACAAACAAAAACCAATAAGACCCAAAATTCCAAACTAAAAAGCACACAAACTTCATGGAGTCAAGTTTGTGATGGCCAGTTACTCTTGGGCATAGGGCCTGTATTGGAGTGTGATTGATATTCCCAATGTCATTCCAAGGGAGGAAACTGATTTTCTCCTTCCCAGCAGGTATCTGTTACAAATAGCTTCTTTGTCAGGGGTCAGACTTCTGTTCACTTCCTTTTTTCCTTCCTGGAGTTTTATCTTGCTTAAACTTCTGTAGGTTTTATTTATGCTTTCACTCACCATCTCTGTGAATTTGTGTAACAGCCCTGTTGTATCCTATTCCATGGAGTCATCCACCAGCTCTGGCTCTTAACAATCTTTCTGCTTCCTGTTCCTCATAGATCCCTAAATCTTGATGGGAGGACATGCTATTTAGGGTTTAGTCCTCCAAAGTCTCACTCTCCAAACATGGTCCAGATGTTGATCTCTGTGTAAATTACCGTATGCTGCCAAAAATGAAGCTTTTCTGATGAGTATTGGGCAATGCACTAATCTACATGTATAGCAATATAGCCATATGAGTATATTATGAGTATGCTATGTTTGTTCAGCAAAATAATAGTAGTAGGTTTTCCCAGAAAGCCTATGACCTGTCAAGTTTTAGGTTTGGCTATCTAGCAGTGACAGGTGTAGGTTTCATCTATAACATATTTGACACTACCGTACTAGTATATCTACAACATTTCGTAGCTTGGTGGTCTATAGTAATTATACATGCATGTAACTACAGCAAATAATAATATTTGCTTTCAAGAGAAAAACATTTATTGAGTTTTCTTCATCTTGTACTGAATTTGATAAAGTTAAAAGATAATAATTCAAAGCAATTTGAAAGTTCTGATTTGATCCTTGTCTCCTACCATCAACTGTTGTTCATGAGAGTACTGTGTATTTTCAGAAGTACTTGCAAAGATTGTTTGCTGTTGTTTTAAGAGACAGCATCCCTCTCTGTAGTACATGTCAACCGGAAACTTACTATACAAACCAGGTTGGCCTTGAACTTACAGTGACTCTCCTGAATTAGCCACCCAAGAGTTGGGATTATGAATGAGAGTCATCTTGTCGAGCTACCTTGAAGGATTATAAAAAAATATACAATTTAAATAAATTAGGAAAATAAGAAAATACATATATAAAACACTAAGCTAACTAGGGATATAAAATTAAATCAAAATTTTAATTCTGAACTTTATCCAAATTAAAAATGGTTAGTCATAGAAAAATTATCTAAAGATCAGTTCAAGATTTAGTACAATAAATTTTCTTTAAAAGTAGTATTGCAAAAAGAATACACCCATGCTTATCTTTTTTAAAGCAAAAAGCATATACCTTATTATTATTCATTGTCATTCCTATCTTCTATTGTCTTATCTGTTCTATCAGTGTTTGAATAAAAATCTGCCATAAGCTTCTCTATGCAAAATATTTTATGATATTCTTGAGTCTAAAAATTAACTATATATATGTATATATATATGCTTTGTGTTTTAATAAACCAGTTAAAAGGTAATTTTTTTGGATTTGTTCAATTATATATTAAGCATGGAAAGTCAGAGGACAACTTTGGAGAGTTGGTTCTTTTCTTTCACCATGATAGTCCTGGGACTGGACTCTGGCTGTCCGGTAGCAAATATTTAACAACTCTTGAAATAAGGGAAGAAGTCTCACATCTCTCCTCTGAAGAGAATTCTTTTGGATATTTTACACTCAGGTGTAACATATGCAATATGCTGGGACTCCTATAATGGGCTTTCCAAACTTGGTAGGCTACTGTTTCCCATATTAGAATATATTCCTCATCAAAGCTTTCCTACAGCATTTCCCCATGACCTTCTATATGTCATTGCTGAAAAGAATCTGTAACTTATATTGCATTTAGTTTTAGACACTGGTTCCACTTAGTTCTGTGAATAAAACAAGATTTCCACTTCAAAAATTGTTTTCTTTGTATTATGAAAAAAATTACAATTTATCACAAACTGTTAGGCAAGAAGTTTAAAGAACATAAAATCACATGCATGGGAATTACCCCTCCCCAATATTTCTCCTCACTCTTAAATCTCAGTGTGTTTTCATAGAATTTTGGAAATATTTCATCCCAGCATACTCCTGTGCAGCCAATCACGAAGATATAACTATACATCACTCAAAAATGAGGCTACTTTATGAGAAATGCATTGTCAAATGCCTTTATCATTGTTCAAATTTCATAAATTAAAGTTGCAAACACTGAGGATAAAATTAAGTCCTTCTGTCTAACACCTTGGTGTACTCAACAAAATGAGGTAATCATGGAGTGTCTTAAGGCTTTTTAGCAGCAAATCTCAATGTATTACAATAAGAACTCATTTATAGCTAGAAGTCATATACTCTAAAATAGCAATGAGAGATAGCATGGTGTAATGGCTATTCCTGGTTGTCAACTTGACTATATGTGGAATGAACTACAATCCAGAATTGGAAAGCTCACCTGTGATCCAGATTTTGAGACTGGGAGATACAAGTTTCTGACTTGGATCTTGGCATGGAGATCTTGAGGCATAGTGGCTATAAATTCCAGGAGACTAAGGTAAGGAGATCTCTGAGTTCAAGGTTAGCCTAGGACAAAACAAGTCCCAGATCCAGGTGTGGTGGTACACACCTTTAATCTGGGCCACACCTTCTGCTGGAGACCTACATAAGGACATTGGAAGAAGGAAGATTACCTCTTTTTCACCTGCTTGCATTTACTTGCCAGCACATCTGTTGGAATCTACTAGCCTTGTGGGACTGAGCAACTTCTAGATTCTTGGACTTCCCATTCACAGCTGACCATTGTTGAGGAATTGGACTACAGATTGTAAGTCATCATAACAAATTCCCTTACTATATAGAGACTATCCATAAGTTCTGTTGACTCTAGAGAACCCTGACTAATACACATGGTACAGCACCATAAATTATCATTTACTATCATCTTCAAGTATTATGCACTATGAAGAATTACATGTTTATACTTTTAAACAACAGTAAAGGTTGTTTATACCTCCATCACTACCACAAACAAGTAATGCCTTGTATTGTGATCTTTTATTTTATTTTTTGATACTTTATTTACATTTCCAATGTTTCCCCCTTTCTAGGTCTCCTCTTTGGAGACCACCTATCCCTTCCCCCTCCCCCATCTCTATGAGGGAATTCCACCTCCCACCCACTCGCCCACCCACTCCCATATTCCCACCTTGACATTCCCCTTTACTGGGGCCTCTCCTCCCCCTGATGGCCAAGGCCCTCCTCTGCTACATATGTAGTTCGAACCATGGGACCCTCCATGTGTATTGTTTGGTTGGTGGTCCAACCTCCAGGAAGACCGGGGGGGGGGGGTGTCAGGTCAGTTGACACTGTTGCTCCCTCCATAGGGCTGCAGACTCCTTCAGCTCCTTCAGTCCCTTCTCCAACTCCTCCAACTGGGACCTCACTCTCAGTCCAGCAGTTACTGTAAAGTGAAACTTGGATATTCCAAACGTTTGGGCTAATATCCACTGTACATACCATGTTCGTTCTTTTGTGACTGAGTTACCTCGCTCAGGATGATATTTTCAAGTTCCATCCATTTGCCTGCAAATTTCATGAAATCATTGTTTTTAATAGCTG